>CAOLHI010007129.1:0-23877 GCA_948474755.1 Ctenosaura bakeri
TGGGGGGGGCCAAAACCCCCCCCCAAAAGGGAAAACCAAAAATCCCCGGGGGGGGGCCCCTTTAAAAACGGAAATTTTTGGGGTTTTTGGGGGGGCCTTTTAAAAAACCCGGGTTTTTCCCGGGTTTAAAAAAAATTTTTTTTTAAAAAAAAAAAAAGGGAAAAAAGGGGGGGGTTTTGGGGGAAAACCCCTTTTGGGGGGGGAAAAAAAAAGGGGTTTTTGGGGGCCCCCCGGGGGGGGGTTTTTTCCCAAGGGGGGCCCCCCGGGGGAAAAAGGGGGGGGGGGGTTTTTTGGGAAAATTTTTTTTTCCCCCCCCCCCCTTTTTTGGGGGTTCCCTTTTTCCCCCGCAAACCCCCCCCTTTTTAAAACCCCCCCCCCCCCCGGGGGCCCCCCCCCCGGGGGGACCCTTTTTGGGGGGGGTTTTTTTTAAAAGGGGGGGCCCCCCAAAAAACCCCCCCCCCCCCAAAAAAAAAAGGGGAAAAAAATAATTCCCCCGGGGGGGGGGGTTTTTTGGGGGGGCCCCCCCCCGGGAACCCCCCCCCTTTGGGCCCCCCTTTTTTTGGGGGAAATTTCCCCTTTTTTAAAAAAGGGGGCCCCAAAAAAAGGGGCCCTTCCCCCAAAAACCCCCGGGGGCCCCAAAAGGGGTTTTTTGGTTTTTCCCCCCCCCCAAAAAAAAAAACCCCCCCCCCCCCCCCCCCCCCCCCCCCCCCCCCCCCCGGGGGGGCCCCCCCCCAAAGGGGCCCCTCCCCCCCCCCAAAAAAACCCTTTTTTTTTTAAGGAACCCCCCCTTTTTTTAAAAAATTTTTTTTTTTGGGGGGGGGCCCAAAAACCCCCCCCGGGAAAGGGGGAAAAAGGGAAAAAAAACCCCCCAAAAATTTAATTTAAAAAAAAAAATGTTCCCCCCAAAAAAATTTTCCCTTTTTTTTTTTTTTAAAAAAAAAAAATTTTTTTTTTAAAAAAAATTTTTTTAAAAAGGGCCCCGGGGGGGCCTTTTAAAATTTTTCCCTTTTAAAAAATTTTTTTTTAAAATTTAAATTTTTTAAAAACCCCCCGGGAAAAAATTTTAAAATTTTAAAAAAAAAAATTTTAAAGGGCCCCCAAAACCCCCCCCTTTTTTAAAAAAAAAAAAAAACCCAAAAAAAAAAAACCCCAAATTTAAATTTTTTTTAAAAAAGGGAAAAAGGGGAAAATTTAAAAAAAAAAATTCCAAAATGAAAGGGGTTGGGGGTTTTTCCCCCCCCCCCCCTTTTTTTCCAAAAAAATTTTTGGGGGGGTTTTAAATTAAAAACCCCCGGAAAAAACCCCCCTTTAAAAAATTTTTTTTTTAAATTTTTTGGGAAACCCCAAAAAATTTTAAACCTTTTTTGGGGGGGGGGTTTTTTAAAAAAAAAAAAACCCCCCCCCCGGAAAAAATTTAAAATTTTTTTTTAAAAATTTTTTTTTTTAAAAAAAAAAAAATTTTTTTTGGGGTTTTTTTTTTTTTTGGTTTTTTTTAATTTTTGGGGGGGGGGTTTTGGGGGAAAATTTTTTTTTTTTTTTTTTTTTCCCCCCCCCCCCCCCAAAAAAAAAAAAAAAAAAAAAATTTTTTTTTTTTTTTAAAATTTGGGTTTTTTCTAAAACCCCCCCCAAGGTTTTTACCCCCAAAAAAAATTTTTTTTTTTTTTTTTGGGGGGGAAAAAAATTTTTTTTAAAAAACCTTTTTTTTTGTTTAAAAAATTTTTTTTTTTTTTTTTGGGGGCCTTTCCCTTGGGGTTTGGGGCCCCCCCGGGCCCCCCGGGGGGGGGGTTTTTTAAAAAAAAAAAAAACCCCCCCCCCCAAAAAAATTTTTTCCCCCAAGGGGGGGGGGCCCGTTGGGGGGGAAGGGGGGCCCCCGGGGGTTTTTTTTGGGGTTTTAAATTTCCCCCTTTTTTGGGGGGGGGGAAAAAGAAAAATTTTCCCCCCCCCGGGGGGGGGGCCCCCCCCCAAAAAGGGGGGGGGGGGGGGCCCCCCCCCCCCGGGGCCCCCCCCAGGGGGGGCCCCCAAAAGGGGGGGGTTGGGGGGTTTTTTTAAAAAAAACCCCAAAGGGGGAAGGGGGCCCCCCCCCCCGGCCCCCCAAACCCCCCCCCAAATTTTTCCCCCCCCCGGGGGAAAAAAAAATTTTTTCCCCCCCGGGGGAATTTTAAAAAAAAGGGTTTTTCCCCCCCAAAATTTTTGGGGGGTTTTTTTTTTATCCCCCGGGGGGTTTTTTTTTTTAGGGAAAAAAAACCCGGGGTTTTTTGGGAAGGGGTTTTGGGGTTTTCCCGGGAGGGGTTTTTTTTGGGGGGGGGCCCCCCTTTGGTTTTTTTAAAAAATTTTTTAAACCAAAAAAAAAAAAGGGGGGGGAAATTTTTAAAAAATTGGCCAACCCTTTTTTTCCCCCAAAAAAAATTTTTTTTAAAAAAAAAAACCCCCCTTTTTTTGGGGGCCCAAAAAGGGGGGGTTTTGAAAAAAAAAGTTTAAAATTTTTTTTTTTTAAAAAGGGGGGGGTTTTTTTTTTCCCCCGGTTTTTTTTTAAAAAAACCCCCCCCCCAAGGGGGGGGGGCCCCGGGCCCCAAAAAGGGGGGGGGGAAAAGGGGGGAAAAGGGGGGGGGGGGGCCCAAACCCCTTTCCCCAATTTTTTTTTGGGGGGGGCCCCGGGCCCCCGGGGGGAAAAAAAACCCCTTTTTTAAAAAAAATTTAACAAAACCGGTTTTAAAAAAAACCCAAAATTTTTTCCCCCCCCCTTTTTTTTGGGGGGGGCCCGGGGGCCCCCGGGGGGGGGGGGCGGGGGGGTTCCCCCCCCCTTTTTGGGGGGGGGCCCCCCTTTTGCCCCTTCCCGGGGGGGAAAAAAAAAAATTAAAAGGGCCCCAAAAAATTTTTAAAAAAAATTAAAGGGGGGGGCGGAAAATGGGGGGGGCCCCCCAGGGTTTTTTGGGGGCCCCCCCAACCCCCCCCCGGGCTGGGGCCCGCCAAAAAAAAGGGGAAAAGGGGGGGGGGGGCCTTTTTTTCCCCCCCCAAAATTTTTTTTCCCCCCCCCTTTTTTTTTTTGTTTTTTGGGGGTTTTTCCCCCCCCCAGGGGCCCCCAAAATTTTTTAAACTAAGGGCCCCGGGGATTTCCCCCCCCCAAAAAACCCCCCCCCCCAAACCCCCCCTTTTTTTTTCAAGGGGGGGTTGGGGTTGGGGCCCCCTTTCCCCTTTGGGGGCCAAAAAATTTGGGCCCCCCCCTCCTTTTTCCCCCCCTTCCCCCCGGGGGTTTTTTTTGGGGGGGAAAAAAAGGAAAGGGGGAAAAACCCCCCGGGGGGGGGGCCCTTTGGGGGGGGGGGTTCCCCTGGGGGGGGGCCCAAAAGGGGGCCCCGGGGGTTTTCCCCCCCTTTTTCCCCCCCCCTCTTGGGGCCCCCCTTTTCCCGGGGACAAGAACGTCGCTTGAACCCAAGTCATACCTGACAGCCACACCTCGTCCTCCACCTCAGCGGGTCATTCGCCTCCACGGGAATGGAGTCTGGCCTCGTGTTTGCATCTCTCTGCGGGAGACTGGGAGAGACTGTGAATGCTAAAGTTGAGGCTTGTAATTCCCTATTAAAAATGGCATAGGGCGGGCGCAGCCAGCCCACCTCAGCTCCTGTCCCCTCCAAGGCAGAATGAGGGCAGCTGACAGGGCGGATTCAAATGGACTGCCATCATGAGTATCTCTGCATGAACTTGAGGGGTGGAGGGAAGACAGAGAACTGTAAGCCTTGTGCTCTTAAACTCCTGGCAGGCTGCTCTGGGTAATGGGCTTTCAGTGGACAGGCCCTGACCCATAGGGGCTCTGTAGCTCGGAACCAGCACTTTGATTTGTGCCCAGAAACAGGGTGGGAAGGGTGTAACTTGTGCATTTTGTGGACCCAGGGCCCTGAGTAGGTTTGTTTATGTTTCCCTCTTTTCCAATATTCTCAAGTGCGTTGACCTTGTTCTCGGCTCCTCCCGGTACCAGTGTAGGCTCAGAAAAGCCCTTTTTTTTAAGAGCTGGAAGGGCAGGAAGGTTATTTTCCTCACTTCGCTTTGTTAAAGCAAAATAAATTGGCTTGGGGAATCTCAAAAACATGGCAAATGCCAGTGGCCGTTTATTTTCATCCCAGGGAGGCAGTTGGGGTTGCGGCCTTCTGCGGCTTGCTCGCTCTGCTTTAAGATAGTATAGTTGGTGTATCCCTCAATCTTTTTCCTCCCTCTTCCCCTCACAGGCTTCTTTGAAATGAAGATGAGTACAAGAAAACGGCAACGTCCCCTCCTCTTGGTTGGCGGTGGGGCCTTGGGCGGCCTTCCGAGGGCTCTCGCCACTCCCGCGGGGTCCCTATACCCGGACGCTGCCTCCGTCCTTCGGGTGCTCCGATAGACTAGGACACAGACCATTACAGTCTTGTCTGCTGTAGTTTACCTTGCTCCATGAGCATCAGGTTTTTTAGTGTTATCTTCTCAAAATAAACTTTTGGTATCTTCGCTGTTTCGCCTTTTCTTATCTCATACCGGCATCTGCACCGCAGTGCTACAAATCGAGGACAAAATATCGGAAGAAGTTTACAGTTAGAGAGTTCAAAGCACTTATTATTATTTATTATTATTTTTAATTTAGATTTATCCTATTTGCTTGCTTTGTTGTTGTAAATACACACCCCCCCACTACCTCATATGCTTTTTGGTAATGCTCTCGGCCTAGGGCACCCCACCCACCTGGCGTTTTTTTTGCAGGATATTTTTTCTTCAGTTTCTTTTTTGAAGCCTAGGACAAACAAGTAAAATGGCAAATGCATGTGCTAGGGTCAGTCCTGCAGTCTTGCCAGATTCAAGTTTCACTCCATAATCTTCAAAAATTCAGTTTTTGCAATAATTGCTTTTCTCCCTCCAAAGGTTTGATTTGATTTTTTTTCTCCCCCTCAAATACAAAAGAAGGAGAGGAAAAACAATCAGCAAGGCAAAAACTTTTAGAGGGATAGAGTTTTACCCTGAGCACTCTCACCATAGCGCTGACTGCTTCAATGCAAAGCGGCTGGGCTGTTACAACTGCCAATTCCTTCCTCAGCAACGGCTGCCTGGAACGGCTACTCGAGCGGGCGTGGGCCTACCCCCCCTCGCTGTCGGGGAGAGAGAGCCAGGAGGAGCCGCCCGCCCCCTCCCGGCAGTAACCCCTCCCCTCCCTCCCAGGCCAGGAAGACAAAATGGCGGCGGCGGCCGGCTCTCCTCAGAGCGGCGGAGGGGGAGCCCTTGCAGTTAAAGGAGAGGGATGGATGTATTAGCCTTTGCATCTTTTTGCACTGGGGGGGGTAAAAGATGGAATGGATATCAATTTTATCAATCAGGCTAAGCAGAGTCAGCCTGATTGATAAAATTGATATCCATTCAACTTTTTTCACCCCCCCCCATGCAAGAAAAGATGCAAAGGCTTATAAGCCATCTCTCTCCTTCAACTGCAAGGGCTCCCCCTCCGCCGCCGCTCCTGAGGAGGGCCGCCACCGCCGCCGCCATTTTGTCTTCCCTCAGGCCTCGGAGGGAGGGAGGGGAGGGGTTACTGCCCGGGAGGGGCGGTGGGCTCGCTCGCTCGCTCTCTCTCCCGCACGAGGGGGGGTAGGCCCACGCCCGGGCTCGAAGCCGTTCTTCTGGCCAGGAAGCCGTTGTGAAGGAGAGGAATCGGCAGTTTGTAATAGCCCAGCCGCTTTTGCGTTGAAGCAGTCAGCGCTATGGTCAGTACTAGGGGTAAAACTCTATCCCTCTAAAAGTTTTTGCCTTTTCCTAGATTGTTTTTCCTCCTTCTTTGTGTTGAGGGGGAGAAAAAAAATCAATCAAACCTTGGAGGGGAGAAAAGCAGAATTGTTCCAAAAACTGAATTTTTGGGAAGATGATGGAGCTAACTTTAGAATGGCAAGACTGCAGGACTGACCCTAGCACATGCATTTGCCATTTACTTGTTTCCTCCTAGGCTTCAAAAAAGAAGTTAAAAAGAAAAAATCTGCAGGTTCCAAAAACGGCGAACTTAAACTACCAGCAGTGGTGGGTGCCCTTGCACCCGAGAGCATTACCAAAAAGCATGTGAGTAGTGGGGGTCGGTCTTAGATACAAACAACAACAGAAGAATAATAAGAATAAAAATAATAATAATAATAATAAGTGCTTTGGACTCTTGAACTCTAAACTTCTTCCAATATTCTGCTCCTGTTTGTGCACACTGGGTGCATCCAGGACCACGAGGAGCAGCTGTGGGACGACACTGCGCACAACAGTGAACTCATGGAAAGGCATGAGAAGGCGACAGACGAGACCAAAAGTTATTTTGAGAAGATAACACTCAAACCTGATGCTCATCAACAGTCTCAAGGTAAAGCCAGCAGACAAGACTCTAATGGTCTGTCTCCTAGTCTCTGGAGCAGCCGAAGGACGGAGGCGGTTCCCGGGCTCTCAGGACCCCCTGATGGCGGTGGGCAGAAGCCCTCAGGAAGGCCGCCCAAGGGCCCAGGGCGCCCAGAGGAGGGACGTTGCCGTTTTCTTGTACTTCATCTTCATTTCAAAGAACCCTGTGAGAGGGGAGAGGAGGAACAATTAAGGGGCTGCACCAACTACTGCTCTGTTTAAAGCAGGAGCGAGCAACCGCAGAAGGCCGCAACCCCAACTGCCTCCCTGGGATAAGCAAACGGCCACTGGCATTTTCTGCCATGCTTTTGAGTCCCCCTAGCCACTTCGTTCAGGCTCAAGAGGAGCCTTTTCTTAACAACCAGAAGTGAGGAAAATAACCTTGTTCCCTTCCAGCTCTTAAAAAAAAGGGCTTTTCTGAGCCTACACTGGTACCAGGAGGACCAAGAACATGGCAAAAGTGCCCCCCACTTGAGGGATATCTGGAGAGGGGAAACGTGGACAAAAAAAGACCTCTCAGGGCCCTGGGGTTCACAAATGTCCCACAAGTTACACCCTTCCCACCCTGGTTTCTGGGCACAAATCAAAGTGCTGGTTACGAGCTACAGAGCCTGCTATGGGTCAGGGCCTGTCCCACTGAAAGCCCATTACCCCCAGAGAGCAGCCTGCCGGGGTTTTTAAGAGCACAAGGCTTACAGTTTCTCTGTCTTCCCTCCCACCCTCGGCTGATGGGGAGAGGGGAAACGGGGATTTCTCCATGATGGCAGTCCATTTGAATCTGTGGTGGGGAGGGTGCCAGCTGCCTCATTCTGCCTTCAAGGCAACAGGGCTCCTCCCCAAGGCAGAAGGGGGCAGCTGGTGGGGCTCACTACGCCCGCCCTATGCCATTTTTAATAGGGAATTACAAGCCTCGCTTAGCATTCACAGTCTCTCCCAGTCTCCTGAGACTCGCAGAGAGATGCAAACACGAGGCCAGACTCATAAGTCCCGATTAAAAACCACAGAGGGCAGCAGTGGAGGCAAATAACCCGCTAAGGTCAAGGGCCGAGTGTGCTCTCAGGTATGACTTACGGTTGAAGACGACGTTCTTGTCCTCGAACTCCTTCCGCTGCTGGTACCATCTGGAGTCCTTGTGAAGCACCAGACCCACGGCCTCCCTGCAGCGGGCACAGAAACCAAAAGAAGGGTTGGCCAACGCTGCTCTGCTGGCCCTTTCCCTTCCGCCCCCTTCCCCCTTCTCCTGTTAGGGCAGCGGTGGCTTTAGGTGGGCATGGGGTCTCCTGAAGGCCTCCACCCTACACACGCCTGACACAAGAGCAATACCTGCCTGAGGTGCTTTCGGGACAGGTGCCCTACGGAGGAAGACAAAAGAGCCCAATCCCTCTCTGTCTAAGGGCCTTGCCGCACTACACCGTTATAGTGCTTTTATTCCACTTTCAACACTTTCCTGTTGGGAATCCTTTTCAAAGGGAGCCCTTGTACCACAAACAAATGGGTGGAGTGAGTTCTCAAAAAACAGGGGAGTAGCCCTCCCTCAGTGAGAGAAGTAAAATGCATTATGGTTTTTGCGTATATTATTAACAGTAGTACTAACACATATATGTAGATTAGCTTATAGGTATAAACACATTTTAAATATATTTACACACATGCACTTTAGTATAGCCTTTGTAAAACAATAAAGGCTAAGAGGCATATTTTCAGAGCTGGCAGCCAAGGGAAGGCCTTGACTCTCAGAACCAGACAGACAGAGATAAGGTACTCAATAGTGGGGGGGGGATACTCCCTTTTCAATTTCTGCAGAAGGTCGGTGGAGTTGTGAGGAGTAGCCTAAGCTGGTAAGAAAGACAAGACAGGGATTTGGCCCTGTTTAGCAAAAATGGGAGGTCAGAATCTGTCTGATGGGCATTTTGAATTTACTAATGAGAATTAAGGGACCACGAGGGAAAGGCCTGATTATGTGCGTGATCATACATACTGTAAATATGGGGAAGGGGGCATGAGAGTTCTTGGGCGATTCTGATAGGTTGTGACCGCTAGGGATCCTGGCCAATTAGGTCCAAGGGGAGTGAAACTTGCCTCGGGGATAAAATGTGTGTTGTTTCATGGGGGGGTGTCATTTTATTGGCCAATGGCCTGCCACCTTCTCGGGGCTGCCCCCATCACACCTGCTTTTCTGGTTTGGGTTCCCGTCTGGCACTCACGCAAAGCACGTCGCCCTTCGGCTGCAAAGTTCTCACCCGCATTTGGGCCATCACGGCCGGCTCCTGCACCCGATTGTGGGACGTCATTTGAAGGGTCCTCTGAGACGTTGGTCTGCAGGTGGCTTGGCAACGGCCAATTTCAACTGGTCGGCTGTTCTAGAACTTCTGGGACACAGAGCTCTACCCAGTGGAGTCTCAACCAGGGCACTGCGGGATGGGGCCTTTTCCATGGCTGCCCCCCCCGGGCTCTGGAGACCAGAACGGCTCCCTCCTTGTGGTCCTGGAAATCTGGGTGGCCTCAGGGGGACACCTGACACTCTCGTGTTGTGCTCAAAGGGCGGGCTGGGAACCAAACTGTGGCCCGTTGCCTGTAAATGGAGGCGAGGGCAGAGAGCGGAACGCAAGGGATGTTCTCCGGTTTCACAGGACCCCATTACTTCGTTACACCCCCCGAGCGCCCCGCTCCCTCCCCTTCCCAGCCCACCCCCGACAGCGTCACCCCCTCCCTACAGCCCCCGACGGCCACCCACCTCCGGGGAAACGGGGCTCACCTCCCCGCCTCAGCGCTCAAACTCCCCTTTTCCCGGCTGGGAGTGCACCCCCAAGACCGGTCCGCTGGAAACAGTGCGCGCCGGAACCTTGGACGCAGCAACGGAGACGAAGAGGCTAGAGTGGCCGCGAGGGGAAGGAGGGGCCAAGAGGAGAAACAAGACAGAATACAACAATCATTGTAAGTTAGAGCAAAACACATACAAAACGTATGCTTACATTCAATACACAAATATTATACACAACATATATCCACAATATGAACAATTAACAAAAAGTAATTTTTAACTACCAAGATAAAATGCTGATCCTAAGAAGTGACAGGTGGATGGCCTAGACAGATAGATGCCCATAATAATAATAATAATAATAATAATAATTATTATTATTATTATCGCACCTCTCCCAGTGGATCGAGGCGGCATTACAGGAATACATAAATACATTAAAACATTAAAATGTACCCCATCCTCCCCACCCACCAACCCTTCTATCCCCCTAAAACACATAAATTATTAAAACAAATTAAAAACAAAATTAAAAACAAACTATATTTAATCTCAGTGTGTAACTTATGTAAATTATATGGGCTTTATTGACAGCCCTCCATATCTGTGGATTCTTTACCTGCATGTGTGTGTACAGAGTGCGTTTCTCTCATCACAAAAGCAGCACCCAGAGAGTTCATGTTCAGGCTTTCCAAAAGTCTCTGAGACTGTGGCCGGCGTAGGATCAAGAGTTAAGAAATTTCCCACTGATTTGTCTCTACAGACTCCCAGGAATTCCTGCTGGCATAAGCGTTGGCTATGTTGCTTGGAGGATTTTGGGGACGTTAGTCCAAATAAGTAATGTTTCCACACTTGGGCATCAGGGAGGTAGACAAAGGGATGCATCTAAGGCAGGGATTTCCTCAACCCATGTCAGCCCTGTATTCAGCTTTGGAATGTGTCTGTTTTTATTGAAATTTCTCCTCAGTTCACATCTTTGGTAGGAAAAAGAGATGGTGTATTTGGACGGATGACTGATCATAATCATGCACCGTGTTTGCTGAATTAACCTGTTGCATATTTCAAAAAAGATTTCCCCTGCTCCATTTCGTTTAATGCCTGGTCCTCCAGCTCCCCTTAAAGCCCTGTGCAGGTAATAATAATATACCAAAATACGCCATTTTGCTCATAACAGCAAATTTTTAAACTATGAAAAATGAGGTACCAATGAAAATACTGCGATAGGAACATAAGGAGACCAATGGTACTGGACTCACCCTTAGAAAAGAAATATTTAACTAGCAAGATAAAATGCTGATCCTGAGGAGTGATGAATAGATGGCCTAGAAACAGGGGCCATTTCTGCCCTACGCTGTTATAGTGCTATGATTCCACTTTCAACCTCCTGTGGAATCATCCTGGGCTTTGCAGTTGAGGGCTTAGGGGCCTTTAGACTTCTCAGCCAGAGAGCTCTTGGGCCTCCTCAGAAAACGACCAACCCCAGAATTCCACAAATACACAAATATTATACACAATGTATATCCACGATATGAACCATTAACAAGGATGTCAGAGCTGTCTGGCAGTGGGATCTGCTGCCCCCGAGTGTAGTGGACTCTCCTTCTTTGGAGGCTTTTAAGCAGAGGCTGGATGGCCATCTGTTGGGAATGCTTTGATGGGTAGAGGAGGGAGTGGGCTTGTTTTCTGCTGCTCCAGAGACCAGGACAAGGAGCAATGGATTCTCCACCTGAACCTCAGGAAGAACTTCCTGACAGTCAGGGCTGTCCGGCAGTGGAGTCTGCTGCTGCCTCGGAGTGTAGTGGAGTCTCCTTCCTTGGAGGTTTTTAAGCAGAGGCTTGATGGCCATCTGTCGGGAGTGCTTTGAGGGTGTTCCTGCACGGCAGAAGGGGGCTGGACTGGATGACCCCTGGGGTCTCTTCCAACTCTATGGCCATTTCCACCCTAGACCATTATAGCGTTCAGATTCCACTTTCAATATCCTATGGAATCCTGGGGTTTGCAGTTTAGGGAGGGGCCTCAAAGGCTAGTGCGGACATGGGGGGTGTCAGGCCTGCTTAGTTCTTGGTCCACTGGCCACGAGGGATTAGGGGCATTTATTGAGTGACCAATTGTGCAAATGCCCCTACTTATCAAATGTTCTGAAAACAGGAGGGGGAAGATGCAGATGCAAAGAAAGGCAGCGATCTCCCTGAAAGGACTGATCGTTTTTGCACCAACTCCCTCGAAACTCCAACGGTTATAGGAATCCTACCGAACGGAATGGACCTTACTCCTGAGTATACGCCCCCTTGTGACTTGGCCAGCGACAGTTGATCTCACAAAACCTCTGTTCTAATTGTAGTGGCCGTGGAGAATAATTCCTCAGTCTTGGCCCAGGACGGATGGAGGAAGGGAGCTGAGGCGGAGGCAGAGGGGAATCTCGCCCAGTACACACGGACGGCCTTGCTGGATGGCCATCTGTTGGGAATGCTTTGATGGGTAGAGAACGGAGAGGGTTTGTTCTCTACCGCTCCAGAAACAAGGACAAGGAGCAATGGATTCAAGCTGCAGGAAAGGAGATTCCACCAGAACCTCAGGAAGAACTTCCTGGTGGTTGGAGCTGTCCAGCAGTGGAATCGGCTGCCTCGGAGTGTGGTTGAGTCTCCTTCTTTGGAGGCTTTTAAGCAGAGGCTGGATGGCCATCTGTCCATGGGAGGGCTTTGATGGGTGTTCCTGCATGGCAGGGGGTTGGACTCGATGGCCCCTGGGTCTCTTCCAGCTCTATGGTTCTATGATTCTATTATCATGTGACCAGGAGACAAAAAGAGGTGGAGGCGTTGTTCAAAGTCATCAGGTTTCTGGATGAGTGTGTCATGTTCCTGAACCAAGGGCAGCAAGTCAGTCACTAAAAATACACAAGTCTCCCGTCGAGTCAGTGCATCATTTATGACCAAGGAGAGTCCAGGTCAAGTCACTGAAGAGACTTAACTACAACTTGAGTTCGAGTCTACATCTCTGCTTTGTAGTTTAGGGCAGGACCATTAGACTTCTCAGCCAGAGAGTTCTTTGTCTTCAGGAAACGACAAACCCCAGAATGCCACAGGAGCTTGAAAATGGAACCACAGCCCCATAACAGGGTAGGGTGGAAATGGCCACAGAGCGGGAAGAGACTTGCAAGGGGTCAGCCAGTCCAAACCCCAAATTCCTCTAACTGTGCGGGGAGAAAAACAAGTCAGCACAGTTCCCCTTTGGCTGGACCAAGCAATGCGAACATATTTGCTTGGGCATAGAAATGGCTGTGTATTTCTAACGCAAAGATATCTTTAAAAAAAGTCCCTGTAAGCATGTTGGTTCCCACAGCCCAGTTTAATTTTTTTAAATAAGGGGAATTAAGCTGCGATGCGCAAGGTCAGCCCCATAGGTGAGGATGCTGGGCATGTTTGGGGGTGGTCCCATCCCCATGAGATCCTAAGCCTGTGGGCAGGGAACTCTCTTGCTGCCCTTTTACTTGCAAATTGCCATATACAGGGATGGTGCTACATAAACAAATAAATAAATAATGATGATGCTACTACAAATAATAATTATAATAATAATAATAATCTGCTCTGTGGCTGGTCACTGAGGCTGGGGCAGCAAGGTCCAGAGCTCAGGAAAGTTATTTTCTGCAGGACCCCTCCCCAAATTCCCAGCCTTGCCCATCGGAGATTCTAGGGTGCAGTCCAGAAAAGTAACTTTCGTAAGCTCTATCCTGGATTTTGGCCTGAGGTCCACTTCTAGCTATCCCACTGATCCACAATGATTAAGGCTCCAACCCTACAGGTCCCTTTTGGGAAGTTACATTTTGGGGTCATAGCTCCCATAATCCCCCAGCCATTCTGCTGGGGAAATTCTGGGAAGTTTCTCCAAGCCCGCTCTGCCAAGTGAGCATGCGCACTGAGCGGCTCCCCGGAGCTCAGACGGCCCGTCCATCCTTGCGCCATTCCACCCTCACGTTGACGTCACACTCAGGGGGCGGAGCCTCATAGGGCCGAGCTCCTCCCTTCCCTTAAGAGGCGAGCGCAGAGGCGTGGCTCCGCCCACCCGCCTGATCACTGTCCCCGTCCTCTCGAGAGCGGTCAGTGGACGGGGCCTGTCTTGAGGCGGGGCCAATCGGAGAAAGGCCGGCCGAGGAGCACGGCCGTGGTGTCAGGAGGTGGGAAGGCGTCGCCTGAGGTGGGGGTGAAGGATGGAGCTTCAGCGGATGGTGAGAAGATTTTCCCGCCCTTTTCTTCCCCTGGGGAGGGCTGGGAAGCTACTGGGAGCCCCTCTATCCTAGTCAGTATGGTACCTGTCATTTTTTTTCTGGGGGCCCGTCTCTTAGGAACATTACGGCAGGCACCCCCTGCCCTCCCTGGAACTTTCCCTGTGTGGAGCCTCCCCGGATGGCAGCTCCCATCGTCCCCAGCCACCGGATGCCACCTCTCCCATCCTCCCCGGCAGCGAGGGCAGCCTCTCTCCCCCTCCCTCCTGCGAATCCCGGTGCGCCTGTTGCAGGGCATTACGGCTCCCGCCTGTGTATTTGCACTGGGCCCCCCTTCTTTAGCAGAGGGAGGGAGGGACTGAAAATAGGCTAAGTTGCAGATCTGAAGGGGGCGGACTGAGAGCAATGAAACTTATGCGCTGTGTCTATAAAATAACGGCGTCAACCAATTTCTGGGCTTTTGGCTTTTTGGGAAGAGCCAGCCTAAGCCCGCGTGTGATAAATTCTCTTTTCCCTACTCTGTGGTCTCCTTCTGTCTGTGGTCCTGCAACAGGGGGGTCTCTCCTGATTCCTTTGCGTGGCTTTTCCGGGGAGAACGGTTTCCCCTTGTGTTTCCGAGGCGCACGTGTGAAGGGCACATGAAGGGGAAGAGAAACCCACCGCCCGGGTCATGACCGTGGGAAACCGGCTCTGTCGGTTCCCTGCTGCCCCCGGGCCCGGTTTGCGAAGACAAAAGCGAAGGACCGGTTGGCCAAAGTGGCACTGTTGGTGTTGACAGAATAAAAAGTCCCCCGCTTTTTCCTTCTTGCCTTAAGTTTTCTTTTTGCAAAGTCTGCTATGAGTCCGGCCTGACTGGCAGTTCCTTGACTTGTCCGCTAACAAGGCGGAAAGGCGCCTGTCTCATCCCAAAGGTCTCCCTTCCCCAGCTTGGAGGCTGCTTTGCACCCCCCTCACCCACCCCAACCCTTTCTTCACGGGGGACCTCTCTGATTTCGGTTGGGAGCCTGGTGGATCTGCAAGGCCGGGGAGGCCTCTCCGCCCCAGGGTCACCGTAGGCCGAGGTCAACTGGACAACAGGGACGAACAAGAAAGCCGCACAGAGACTCTTTTCAGTTGAAGAGGGGGGTAAAGACACTCTAAATGAATGAATGAATGAATGATGGCTGTGCTCCCACCCCATGTTTTTCCCCATTGAATCATGGAATCCTAGAGTCGGGAGAGACCCCAGGGGCCATCCAGTCCAACCCCCTGCTATGCAGGAACACCCATCAAAGCACTGCCAACAGATGGACATCCAGCCTCTGCTTAAAAGCCTCCAAAGAAGGAGGAGACTCCACCACATTCCATATTCCACTGTCGGACAGCTCTGATCGTCAGGAAGTTCTTCCTGAGGTTCAGGTGGAATCTCCTTTCCTGCAGCTTGAATCCATTGCTCCTTGTCCTGGTCTCTGGAGCAGCAGAAAACAAGCCCTCTCCTTCCTCTACGTGGCATCCCTTCAGATATTTAAACATGGCTATCATGTCCCCTCTTAACCTTCTTTTCTGCAGACTAAACATACCCAGCTCTCTAAGTCTATCCTCACAGGGCTTCATGGCTTCCAGATCCTCCACCATTTTGGCCGCCCTCCTCTGGACACGTTCCAGCTTGTCGACATCCTTCTTGAATTGAGGTGCCCAGAACTGGACACAGGATTCCAAATGAGGCCGAAGCAATGCAGAATAGAGTGGTACCATTACTTCCCTCGGTCTAGACACCAGACTCCTATTGCATGACTTTTAACTTCTGTAGGAGTCATGCGCCTCAATTAGCACATGATGGTAGCCCTCCCCTCCCTTACGCAGTATTCGTCACCCGTAAATTCAATGCTGTGTCCACCCTAAGGTGCAGCATACACACCCTGTACCAACTCCCAGGTTTCTCTATGACATCCTGAGTGCACCCATCTATTCTGATTTTAGACTCTGAACAGAATCCGGTCCAGTAAGTACTTGCAGGGCAAGGGAGACGACCACTAGGGCAGGTCAGAGATCTCTGGGTTGGAGCAAGAAAGAAATCTGGCTGGAAGGGAATTTCTGCCAGTCAAAGAATAATAGAGTCATAGAATCCTAGAGTTGGGAGAGACCGCAAGGGCCATCCAGTCCAACCCCTTCTGCCATGCAAGAAGACACAGTCCAAGTCCTCCCTTTGATAGGTGGTCATCCAGCCTCTGTTTAAAAACCTCCAGAGAAGGAGGCGGCTCCACCACACTCCATGGAGGCAGCAGTGTATTCTTTTGCTGAATTGTTCTTACTTTCAGGAAGGTCTTCTTAAGGCTTAGCTGGAATCTCTTTTCCTGAAGTTTGAAGGCATTGCTCCATGTCCTAGTCTCTGGAGCAGCAGAGAAGAGGCTTGCCCCATCTTCCATATGACCTCCTTTCAAATATTCAAACATGGCTCTTATGTCGCTTCTTCACCTTGTCTTTTCCAGGCTAAACACACCCAGCTCCCTAAGCTATTCATCATAGGGCTTGATGGTTTCTCAGAGTTGGTGGTACTGTTTTAGATGGAAGCATAAAGCAGCTTCTCCTGTTCCTCTCAGGCTTTCTAGGTAGGGCTGGAGAAAGACCTCAGTCCCTGATGGAGAGCCATGGCTGCTGCCAGTCAGAGTGGAAAATACTGAGCTTAGATGGACTAGGATCTGACTCAGTATGAGACTCATCCCACAATTGGTTTAAAAACAAATTGGTTCTGTTCTACTCAGGAGCATCCCTGAAGCTCCCGCTGACAGGGCTGATGCTCGACGCTTCTTAGGAAAACAGTCCCCAGAATCATAGAATCATAGAATCATAGAAATGTAGAGTTGGAAGAGACCACACGGGCCATCCAGTCCAACTCCCTGTCATGCAGGAACACCCTCAAAGCACCCCCAACAGATGGCCATCAAGCCTCTGCTTAAAAACCTCCAAGGTAGGAGACTCCACTACTCTCCGAGGCAGCAGATTCCACTGCCGGACAGCCCTGACTGTCAGGAAGTTCTTCCTGAGGTTCAGGTGGAATCTCCTTTCCTGCAGCTTGAATCCATTGCTCCTTGTCCTGGTTTCTGGAGCAGCAGAAAACAAGCCCCCTCCTTCCTCTATGTGGCATCCCTTCAAATATTTAAACATGGCTATCATGTCCCCTCTTAACCTCCTTTTCTGCAGACTAAACATACCCAGCTCTCTAAGTCTATCCTCATAGGGCATGTTTTCCAGGCCTCTCACCATTTTGGTCACCCTCCTCTGGACTTGCTCCAGCTTGCCAATATCCTTCTTGAACTGGGGTGCCCAGAACTGGACACAGTATTCAAGATGGGGTCTAACCAAAGCAGAGTAGAGTGGTACCAGTACCTCCCTCGATCTGGACACCATACTCCTGTTGATGCAGCCGAGAATTGCATTGGCTTTCTTGGCTGCTGCATCACACTGCTGACTCATGTTCAGCTTGTGGTCTATGAAGACTCCTAGATCCCTTTCACACGTACTGCTATCCAGCCACGTGTCCCCCATCCTATATTTCTGTATTCCATTATTTCTGCCTAAGTGTAGGACCTTACATTTCTCTCTGTTGAATTTCATTTTGTTCGCCCTGGCCCAGCTCTCCAATCTATCCAGGTCATTTTGAATTTTGATCCTGTCCTCTGGCGTATTAGCAACCCCTCCCAATTTGGTGTCATCTGCAAATTTGATGAGCATGCCCTCTATTCCTTCATCTAAGTCGTTGATAAATATATTGAACAGCACTGGGCCCAGGACAGAACCTTGTGGCACCCCACTAGTCACTTCTCTCCAGGATGAAAAGCAGCCATCCGTGATCACCCTTTGGGTTCGGTCGGTCAACCAATTACATATCCAATTAACAGTAGCCCTGTCTAGCCCACATTTTACTAGCTTCGATGCAAGAATGTCATGGGGAACTTTGTCAAAGGCCTTACTGAAATCGAGATATACTACATCAACAGCATTCCCTTCATCTATCAAGCTAGTAACTCTATCATAAAAAGAGATAAGATTAGTCTGGCATGACTTATTTTTTAGAAATCCATGTTGACTTCTCGTGATTATTGCGTTGTTTTCTAAATGATTAGAAACGGAACGCTTAATGATCTGCTCCAGGATCTTTCCGGGTACCGATGTCAGGCTGACTGGGCGATAATTATTTGGGTCCTCTTTTTTTCCCTTCTTGAAGATGGGGATAACATTTGCTCTCTTCCAATCTGCTGGAACTTCTCCTGTCCTCCAAGATTTCTCAAAGATTATAGCAAGCGGTTCCGAAATGACCTCTGCCAGCTCTTTTAATATCCTAGGATGCAATTCATCTGGCCCTGGAGACTTGAATTCATCCAATGCGGCCAGGTATTCCTGTACCACCTCTCTACCTATTATGTGCCTCATTTCCTCTGCTTCCTCCCCTGCTCCCCTACCGCCAGGTTGAGTGCTTGTATCCTTCTGGGAAAATACGGAGGCAAAGAAGGTGTTAAGTAGCTCTGCCTTTTCTCTCCCACCTTTGAGTAATTCGCCATCTTCTCTGCGTAGCGACCCTACTGTCTCCTTCTTTTTCCTTTTGCTGCGGACATATTTAAAAAAACCCTTTTTATTGTTTTTAATGTCTCTGGCCAGCCTAAGTTCGTTCTGTGCTTTAGCCTTTCTGACCTCCTCCCTACATCTCCTGGCTACTTGCTTAAATTCTTCTTTGGTGGTTTCCCCCTTCTTCCATTTCCTATACGTGTTTCTCTTAACTCTTAGCTCAGCTGAGAGTTCTTTAGTCAACCATTCTGGTTTCTTCAGATGCCTTCCATTTTTCCTCCTTATTGGCACAGTTTTAGACTGTGCTGTCAGTATCTCCTTTTTAAGGAACTCCCATGCCTCCTGAACTCCTTTCCCTTTCACTATTCCTGACCACGGAATTCCAGCCAGCAGCTCCCTAAGTTTACAGAAGTCCGCTTTTTTAAAATCTAAGACGAGTGTCTGGCTACCCTTATCTTCTCCTTCCCACTGAATGCTAAATTCCAAGAGGGCATGGTCACTCCCCCCTAAAGATCCCACCACTTCTACCTCATTCACAAGGTCATCCCTGTTGGTCAAGACCAGATCTAGAATATTTGATCCCCTTGTGGCCTCTTCCACCTTCTGGACCATGAAGTTGTCTGCAAGACAAGCAAGAAACTTGCTGGACCTTGCTGTCTTGGCAGAGTTTGACTGCCAGCATATATCCGGGTAATTGAAATCTCCTATTATTACTGTATCTCTCCTCTTTGAATGTGCAGTCATTTGGTTGAGGAAGGCGTCATCCAAGTCCTCAGCCTGGGTTGGAGGTCTGTAGTAAACCCCCACCAGAATATCCCTATTGTTTCTCGCTGCCTTAATTCTTACCCAAATGCTCTCTACCTGGCTTTCTGGGTTTAAGCCCAGGATCTCTTCACAGGTGAAGACATCCTTGACATACAAGGCTACTCCTCCTCCTTTCTTGTTTGGTCTATTTTTACAAAATAGGCTATACCCCTCTATTCCTATATTCCAATCATGAGACTCATCCCACCAGGTCTCAGTGATGCCTATCAAATCGTATTTATTTTCTTGTACTAGGAGTACAAGCTCATCCTGCTTGTTTCCCATACTCCTTGCATTAGTGTAGAGACACTTAAGTCCCCAGGCCCTTCCTGCAAGTCCTGTACTATTGTTTCTAGTCCTCCTGCCATTGGCCGCTTGTACTACTTGTCCAGTATCATTTGGGCCTTTTCCCCCTGTGTTCTCTGAGCCCTTGGACTGTGCTAGTGGGGGCTAATCTTAGCCTTGCCTTCCACTCTGACTGTGTTCCATGAATCTCTCCCAGGTCCATGGTGCAAGGAGGCTTCCGAGGGGCCTGGTGCCCTGGCCCCCTTGTTGATGGGGGATGCCCTTGGCAACCAGCTGAAGGAGGAGGGGAACAGGAGCCCCAAAGCAATGGGAGCTCCCCAGGTGGAGCCAGCTGTCAGGGGGCACGGCCGCCTGAGGGACCCCCCCCAGCAAGGGCGCCAGAGACAGGAAGGGGGACCCAGAAGAGGTGACAGTGGCAGCGGCAGAGAAAGCGACATAGCTCCCTGGAGTCAATCCCCCCCTCCACTACTGCCGTGACCACCCAACCTAGAAGAAATACAAATTAATTTCCAGATATTTGTATTTAATTTTTTATTAAATATTTTTATTGGTTGTATGAGATTTGAAGGGATGCACTTTTTAAAAAAATCTTCAGCATCTCAATGTCTTGTTTGAAACTAAAGGCTTGTTTTTTTTAAAAAAAGAGAAAAAAAGTCCCAGTAAAATAAGGGCATCGGGCTAGAAGTTCCTTTTCTTGAGCAAAGGCACTGTGACTGAAGGAGCACATAGTGTGTTATGATAAGAGATGGTTAGTTAACCCTGGACAATTTATTTCGAGCTTGCAAATAGCCACAAATCTAGGCACACCAGGAAAAGTGAAGCCAGAAGCCAGCAAGGAGCAGCTCCTGCTTTGCGTGTCCAGCCTCAGCTTCTGGAGGGCCGCAAAATGCGCGTCCCTCGACTGCAGGAGAGCATGCTGATATAACAGAGTTCACCCAGGGACAAAGGACAAAGCCATCCCAAATGTGTCCTGCAGAGTGTTTGAAAACCTCATTGAAGGAAACCCGTCAGCACATCCTAGTGAGGGGCCTGGATGATCCTGAAGCACTCTTTGGTGTTCAGACAAGTCCTGTGCTGTGGAAGGACACCCAACCCAAAGCAGGCTTTAAACAATATTGCTGTAAACAATTTGTAGTCCGTATTCAATAATGGTATTGATGTATAATTTTTTATATTAAGCAGGTCTCTTCCCTCTTTATGTAGCGATGTTATATCCGCCTCTTTCCATGATTCTGGAATAATCCCTTGTAACGCATCATTCGTTAACTTTTGTAATATGGGTGCCATGTCTTGATGGAATGTTTCATAAAATGCCGCTGTATAGCCATCCGAACCCGTGCTGTGGAAGGTCACCCAACCCAAAGCGGGCTTCTTCTCCCTTTCAGCCCAAAGGGGAGGGGGTACTCCTTACTGCCACAAAGACTCGGCCGTCAGGAAACCGTTTCTCTTCCTTTGGTCCCTGGAGCAGTTCTAGGGATCTAAACCTGCCAGGAGCACCAAGACGCGATTCTTGATTCCTATTCTAGCCATCCTGGAATGCTTTGCTGGGCTTTTTCCGCACTGCTATGAAGGAGAAATTTTGGGCCACAGACAGAAAAACTGAATGTGGGAACACATAGGGATGGGACGAATCCAGGATTTTCCAAATCCCTGGAAAGTTCTAAGAATCTACAAATCTCACAAAGCTTGAATCTTTTGAATCCTTTTTTTAAAAAGCAAGGGAAAGAAGGACAATTTTGGGCAAAACACACTCTCTCAGCCTTGGGAAAAGCCAAGCCAAAGTCAAACCTCCCTCTGAGGAAATCTGGCCAGGACAATTGTCCTAGTTCTGCCTCAGGATCTCCCCAGACTGAAAATGACATGAAGGCTCTTTCTACACAGGCAGGAAAAAGTGGGTGAATCCCTCCTTTTCCTGCCTGTGTAAACAGGGCTGCATACGACAATAGAGAGCTAATCCAGGTCAAAACTGGCTTTCCTGGGGTTTGTAATTTGGTGGTGCCCCAGCACGCTTTGGCAGAGAAGGCTGTAAGACCTCGTAAAAGCGCAAACCCCAGAATTGTGTCTGCGAGAGTTTTGCAAGGGAGCTCTGCAAAGGAACGATTCAGCTGTCCTTGAAATCTCAAGGCTGTCCCTTCCGGTCAAGTGCCGAAGGGAAATATGAACTGTTGGATTTGAATATCTTCGAATGCAACCCCAGATGGAATTCCTGAAATTGTTAGCAAAGGCCATTATTTCGCCAAGGGAAGAACTCACCTCCTTGCCCTCTCTCTGTGTGGGTCTGGTCTCCCAGGTTTTCAGGAAGCCTAGTCTGCCTCCCTGGTTGGACTGCAGCAAAGGGGAGCTTGTGGTGTCAAATCCGGGGGTACCAAGGCGAGTGTCTTTGCTAACTTGATCTCTGGCTGGGCATGAGCCTCTTGCTGTTTAACTTTGCAATCCCACCAGGAATTCCCCTGAAACGAGGCACAGAGAGGGTGGACTCTCTCCACCAAGGCTTCAAGAAAGCCTCGGGGAAAACTGCAAGTCTCTAACAAGGGGCTCAGAGAGGGAACAATGGAGAGCAGGGGAAGCTTTGGGCTGGCTTCCATTAGTAATGTACTCTCCTTTTTCTGATTCTTGCACCCACTGGCAATGCCCTGTCTCTCGCTAGGCTGGCAAGGGGCTTCCTCCTGAATCCTAGCTTGGTGCAATCCTTCTTGGTGCTCTGAAAGCACAGCTGTCTCAAAAGTGGCTGAACTCGCACTCGGGGCCAAGTTAGAAGGAGCTGCAATCTGCTTTCCTTTTGTGCGCCCTGAGTGCTGTGTCCTCTAAAGGACTTAAGTTGGGGTCCCCCCCCACCATATCCAGGGAAACGTGTCCGGGGCAGACTCGCCCTGTCTTGTCCAAGTAGGGAGCAGCACCTTTGGCGCTGCTCCTGAGTTTCCAAAAGAGGCGGCAGGATTCTTTTCCCTCTGGGTCCCAGTGCCTGCCTTCACCGTAGATCTGCCCCATCTGTTGGGCTTTAGCCGAGCTGCCACTCGCTGGGGGAGATCCTGGGACCAAGGGCATCCCTAGTCCAAATCTAAATCCAAAGTAGGGTAGTGTCCAGCCGATGGTGGGCTGTTCGTGATGGTCTGAACCAGCTGTTTACTGCTTGCTGCAAGCTGCTTGTCAAGCGCTGCTATAAGCTCTGAGGTGGGCCGTTTGTCAAATTGGCTCATGTCCAATCCAGATCTGCGAAGCATGCCCCAAATCTTGACTCGATCTGACTGGGCTGTGGATCATGTCCTCCAGGCGTCTCTCGAGGAGCGCTGGATTCAACAGACTGGTTAGGGGCAGTGGGCTTCTGAGGCGTACTTCCTGCCTTGCCAGGGTGGCTGCGTGAATCTCTGCCTAACCATTGCCTATTTTGTCTGGGATTTTGGCGTGAAGTGTATAATTCATGGTAATACGTGGAAAAATTTCATTGTGATGATTTCGGTAGATATCACGAAGCAGGAATATGGAAAATGGAAATGCTATGTTCCAACGTGTAAAATAGCTGAAAAATGCAGTACAAAGATATAACCATGTTAAGAGATCTTGGAAATGAAATCTAGATCAGTTTGGAAGATTCAAGAAATAATTCATGCAAAATAGCAATAATAAATGTTTGTTTTAATTGTGAAACTTCAATAAAATGATATATTAAACAACTTTTTCTTTTTTCCCCATGCTCCGAGAGGGGATATTATGAGAGGAGTATTAAAGCCTAAGATTACCCAGCAAAGTGTGTTTCAACCTCCCTCTGCTATTGGAGACAGCCCCAAAGCCCATTAGCGTGGTGACGGGGTGACAAGGGAGGCCGTCAAGAGAAGTTCGGAGGACACGGGGTGGGGGTGCGTCCAAAACCTTCAGGGAAGCATAGAATACTAGAGTTGGAAGAGACCCCTGGGGCCATCCGGTCCAACCCCATTCTGCCACACAGGGATACACCATCACAGCTTTTCCCTTGGACAGGTGGCCATCCAGCCTCTCTTTAAAAACCTCCAAAGGAGGAGGAGACCCCAACACACTCCACGGAGGCAGCAGAAGATTCATCATCAGGAAGTTCTTCCTAACACTTAGGGGCATTCTTTTTTCCAGACTTTGGACGCCATTGCTCCATGTCCTAGTCTCTGGAACAGCCTAAAACAGGCTTGCTCCATCCTCCGTGTGACACTATCAAAGGTCACCCAGCAATCACCTACAATTTGCCATTCTTTCTGAATTTCATCATCTGATTTCCCCTCCAACTATGGGCCCCATTCCCATCACCGGAAATCTGCGCCGAATTCCGTTCCTCGAGGGAATTGGACTATGTAAGCATTTTTATTTTCAGTTAAGGTTCCCCACCATTGTTCTACAGCAACACTCCCGTCGACAGGAGATAAAGTACAAAGTTTCCATACTAGAGGTACGAGTCCAAACACCAAGGTTTTCTTCAGTGATCGCTCATCTGTGTAAAATTTTCCCCTGCAAGATTTAAACCTCAAAATCCTCTGAACCTTTTAGTTCCAACAAAGGAGGCCCTCTTTTCCTGGGAAAAAAAGGGGGAAAAAGGAAGAAACTTTAAATCCCATGGGCAATATTACCCATCCCCTTAGGGGACACACAAGCCAGGCCAGCTCAGTCGTATGGAAACAATGGAAGGAAAGCCAAAGATACTTCTGCTATAACTCAGCAAGGGTTTTTGGGTTGGGGCTGGACTCACGTGGATAGGACGGGTCTTTCAAAAGAACGAGACACAAGCCTCAGGGCAGCTGCTGTTGAAAAATAGACTGCAGCTCATGTGAGAAGCCCAGTCGTGCCCAACCTCGGGTTGCAAGAGGACAAAAAAAGCCTAGCTTGTTTTCTGCTGCTCTGGAAGGCT
>CAOLHI010007130.1:0-18185 GCA_948474755.1 Ctenosaura bakeri
CCCTAAACCCCAAAACCCCCCAGCCTTTAAACCCCACCCTAACCCAATTTAGCCCTAACCCTACCCTAACACTAAACATAACCCTAACCCTAGCCCTAACCCTAGTCTAACCCTAGCCTGACCCTAACCCTAACCCTAGCCCAACCTTATTTAATACCAACCATAACCCTACCATAAAACTAGACATAACCTTAACCCTAGCCCTATTCTAACTTCCCTAACCCTAACCTGCCCCCACCCAAACCTAAACCCCCAATCCTAGCCATACATCTCCCAAACCTATCTCAAACCTGGGCCCCAACCCCGCGCTAAAACCTAACCCTAACCCTAGCCCTAAACCAACCCTAGCCTTAACCTAGCCCTAACCCTAGCCCTAACTTTCCCCAAACAGCCCTAACCCATCCCAAACATAAGCCTACCCTACCCCCAACCCCAACCCAAAACCAAAAGTAGTAACCCTAACCCTCCCGACCCTAACCCTAGCCCTAACCCACCTTAATCCCCCCTACCCTAATGAACCTACCCAGGCCTAATCCTATCCCTTGCCCTAACCCTAGCAATCAGCTAGCCCTAATCCTAGCCCTAACCATAACACTAACCTTTAAACCCGACCTAACCTAACCTAAACCCTAAACCAACGCTAGCCCTACCTAACCCTAGCAATAACCCGTTTCCTAACCCTACCCTAACCCTTCCCGAAATTAAACCTACCCTAACCCTACCAAAAAAGAACCCTAACCCTAACCCTACCCCTCACCCTAGCCCTAACCCAAGCCTTAACCCTAACATTAACTTTACCCTAACCCTAGCCCTAACACTAACCATAACCCTAACCCTGGGCCCCAACCCAGTGCGAAACCCTAGCCTAACCCTAACCCTAACCATGCCCCAAACCCTTATTCTAAACCAACCGTAACCCTAGCCATAAAACTAGACCTAACCTTAACCCTACCTAACCCTAACCCTAACCCTAACCCTAACCTGCCCCAACCATACGCTAAACCCAACCCTAATCATACCATCTCTCCCTAACCTTCTCAAAACCCGGCCCTAACCCCACGCTAAACCTAGCCCTAACCCCAGCCTTAACCTTATCCTAACCCTAAGCCTGCCCTAACCCTAGTCCTAACCCTAACCCTGGGCCTAACCCTAACCCTAACCCTAGGCTAGCCCTCCCTAACCCTAGCGTAACCCTAGCCCTAACCCTAACTCTAGCCCTAGCTTAAACCCTAACCCTAGCCCTGGCCCTAACCCTAGCCCCAAGCCCTAAACCAGCCCTAAACCCAGCCCTCCCCTAGCCCTAACCTAGCCCTATTCCTGTAACCCTAGATTACCCTAAACCTACCCCTAACCCCCACCTTAACACTACCCTTTCCCCCTAGCCCTACAATAGCCCTAACCCTGTTTAACCCTAACCCTAACCTAACCCTAGCCCTAGCGCTAACCCTTATCCAAATCCTAGCCCTAATCCTAACCACAACCCCCAAACCAACCCTAAACCTAGACCTCCCCCTACCATAACCCTAGCCCTAGTTTAACCCTAACCCTAAACCTAGCACTAACCCTACCCCTAAACCTTCCCTAACCACAGCCCTAACCCTATCCTAAATTTTTGGGCCCTAACCATAACCCTAGCCCTCCCTAAATAACCCCTCCCAAAGCGTCCCTAACCCTAACCCTAACCAGAGCCCTAACCCTCGCCCTAACCCTACCCGTCAGCCTAGATTTAAATTTAACCCTAACCCAAACCGTAAACCCAACCCCAAACCCTAGCCCTAACCCTAAACCTAGCCCTAACCGTAGCCCTAACCCTAAACCTAGCCCTAACCGTAGCCCTAACCCTAATCCAAACCCTAGCACTAACCCTAACCCTTCCCCAAACCGTAGCTCTAACCTAACCCCAAGCCCTAACCATTAACCTAAACCTAGACCTACCCCTAGCCCTAACCGTAGCCCCCCCCTCAAACCCCTAACCCAAAACCTATCTAACCCTAGCCTTAATTTACCCTAACCCTAGCACTACCATAACCCTAGCCCTACCCTAACCCTAACCCAAGCCCAAAACATACCCAACCCTAACCCTAACCAGAGCCGTAACCCTAGCCCTAAACCTAGCCTTAATCCTAACCCTAGCCCTAACTTCCAGACCTAGCCTTAACCCTAACCCTAGCCGAAACCCTGACAATATACTAGCATTTCCTAGCCCTAACCATAAACTAACCCTAAACCCAGCCCCAATCAGAACCCAAACACTAACCCTAACCCTAACCATAACCCTACCCCTAGCCCAACCCTAACCCAGCCCTCCCCAGCCCTAGCCCTAACCCTAACCCTACACTAACCCTTACCCTAACCCTAACCCTATCCCTATCTCTAACTCTAAACCTAGCCCTATCCCATCCGAAATCCTAACACTAACCCTAACCCTAACCCAGTCCTAACCCTAGCCCACTCCCTAATACAAAAATTAAATCTAGCCCAACCCTAGCCCAAGCCCGACCATACCCCTAGCCCTAAATCTATCCTAACCCAAACCCTAACCCTAACCCTAGCCCTAACCCTAGCACTAACCCTAGCCCTAACCCTATTTTTAAACCCCTAGCCCTAAGTGCCCAAACCCTTTAACCCTGGCTCTAACCCTAGCCCAACCCTCATCCTAGCCTAAATCTATCCTAACCCCAGCCCAAACCCTTTAGCCTTAACCCTTGCCCTAACCCTCCTTAACCCTCCCTAACACTAACTAGACGTACACCTACCCTTTAACCCAATCCAAACCTAATCCTAACCCAAACCCCCAGCAAATCCTAGTCCTTACCCTAATTAACCGTAGCCCTAAGCCTACCCTAACCCTAGTCTTAACCCTTATCCTAGCCCTAATTTTAACCCTACCCTAACCCTAATCCTAACCAGACCCCTAACCCTACCCTTACCCTACCTAACCTAACCCTAGCCCTAACTGTAACCCTAGCTCCAGCCCTAACACTAACCCTAGCCCTAACCCTAGCAATACAGCTAGACCTAATCCTAGCCCTAACTATAACACTAACCCTAAACCCAGCCGTAACCTAAACCCCAAAACCCGAACTCTAACCCGGCCCTAACCCTAGCACTAACCCACCCAAACCCCTGATTTAACCCTAGCCCTACCCTAACACTAGCCCAAACCCCTTTCCCTAAGCCTAACCCTACCCCTAAGCCTAGCCCTAGCCTTAATCCTAACCCCAAGCCCTAAACCTACCCCAAAACCTACCCCTAAACCTAGCCCTAACCCAAACCCCCAAACCCCTTAAACCTAGCCCTAAACCAAGCACTAACCCTAGCCCTACCCTAGCCCTAACCCTAGCCCTACCCTACCCTATCCCAATAAGAACCCTAGCCCTAGCACTCCCCAAAACTAAACCTAGCCCTAACCCGAAACCTATCGCTCCCCAGCCTTAACCGCAATCCTAACCCTATATAAACCTAACCCTAACACAAACTAACCTCACCAACCCTAATACTAACCATAACCCTAACCTTACCGAAAATTAGCCAAACCCTAAACCCTCCCCCTAAACTTACCAAAAAAACCTAAACCTAACCCGAGCAATAGCCCTAACCTCAGCCCTAACCCTCCCCCAAACCCCTCCCCCTAACCCAAACCCCTAACCCTAGCCCAACCCTAACACTAGCCCTAACCCTAACCCTACCCTAACCCTAACCCTAACCCCTAACCCTACCCTAACCCTACTCTAACCCTAGCCCTACCCTAGCCCTAACCCTAACCCTTACCCTAGCCCTAACCCTAACTCTAACCCTTACCCTAACCCTAACCCTAACCCTAGCCCTAACCATAGCCCTAACCCTAGTTTTAAACCCCTGCCCTACCCAAAACCTAACTCTCCCTAACCCTAACCCTAGCCCTAACCCTAACCCTAACCCTAACCCTAATCCTAGCTCTGTTTTCAAAGGAGGAGGTTGTGCTTTTTACAGCTCCTCAATACCTTTCAGCAAAACAGTGGTTTCTGCTGAATCCAGTGAAAATGCTGCAACCTACAATTGGGGCAGGCAGTGGAACCCTTCAGGCATGGGGGAGTAAAGAATGCAACCTCAGAAGAAAATTTGGGGTTTTTGGGGGGAAATAAACTCCCCCAGGAAAACTTGCAGAGGCTTTACAGCAAGCAATGGCTTCCCAGGAAAGCAAAGAATCCAGAGAAAATGCTGCAACCCCCCTAATTGGGGTAGGCAGTGGAACCCTTCAAGCATCAGGGGAGTCAAGTAACCTCAAAAGAAAAATTTTTTTAGGGGTTTTGGGGCAGATCAAACTCAGCCCCCAGGAAAACTTGCAGAGGCTTTAAAGCAAGCAATGGCTTCCCAGGAAAGGAAAGGGAAAGAAACTGAAGAGTGTTTGAAACTGGCAAGCAAGGACAAAAACACTGTAGTACTGTGGATTCTGAAACTGAGAAGGGATTTGGGGCTACACTGGCTTCTGGTGGGCCCAAAGGGAAAATATTAGAAACTCCAGGGAAGGAGGTTTTACAGGGAAAAAGCTGCCAAGAAGGAGGGAGGGAGGAATTTTTCAGTCAGCTCTGAAAGAACAGGGCGTGGCAGGCATGGCAGAAACAGAAACTGCCTGTAAGGGCAACAAACTTACTGCAAGGAGAATTAAAAGGGGACTCTGGGCTCCAGAAAGATATCCAGGAAAAAGAAACATTCAGAATCCCCAAGGAACAAACTTTGTGCTGCAAAAAGAGGCAAGCAGCCATTTAGGAAACAAACAAACTCAGCCAGCAAAACTGAAAGTTTTGAGCTGCTAGAGCCTGCTGTAACCATGGAAACAGGTCCAGGGAGGGGGGGGAAAAACCCGGGGTTTGGCTACTCTGAAAACTTTTTGCAGGATTTCTTTTTTTTTAATCAATATAAAGAAACATATTGCTTGAATACAGAAAAACTGGGAGATTTTTTAGGACTGTTGGAGGAATTACTAAAGAGTTTGAATTAGAAACTGTTTTCACAGAACCAGAGGAAGCCACAGAATGTTTGCAGAGGGACTTTTATTTGAGAGAAATGCAAAACAGAGCATACTTGGGGGTGGATTCGATAGGAGGCCCTCCAGGAGTTAAATGATTATGGCAGGAGCCTGTTGAGGAAGCCAGTGGGGGAAAAAAAAAGAGGATTAAACCCCTTGTAAATATTGTAACTGCCATCAATGAACAGAATGAAGAAGTTAGGAGAGACCTGCAGGTTTATAAAGAGAGGAAAGGACTTTTGTTAGACCAATTTGTTTTGAAAACCAAAGAGGAGAAAAGTAAAGAACATACAAAATTAAAGAGACAGGGAGTAAAGCTTCGCAGTAGAAAGTTTCTAGTTGAAGAGGCTTTGAATAAAGTGAGATCGCCCCCCACTCAAACCGGGAATTGTTCAGAAGAAAACTGTGTCCTGTGCGCCTATTCAAAACGAAGCACGCACAGCCTCGCAGGCCGAGGAGGCAGAGGGAGGCTTGTGCTGGGCAGCTTGCAGGGACTGTACCCTTAACCCAATAAAACTTAAAAACAAACGGGGGAATGAGGGAGTGGAGAGCTGGAGGGGCCCTCCTTCCAAGAGCAAAGGGGAGAGTGGCATGGAGTCTTGGCGTTTCTTCTTGCTCGCAGCAGCGGGGCCCCGGTGGAAAGCGCAGTGGGAGGAGGAGATGGAGGAGGAAGGGCTGGGGGTGAATCCCAAGGAAAGATGACGAGGAAAACAGTGGAAGGAAAAGTTCTCCACAGGGATAAAGGTCACAAAGGACTATTTAATTCCCCAAATGACACAGATTTCCAAAGTGGGAGGGGGAAAGGGGCGGGCGGGAGGGAAACTCCAAAGGGTTTCCAAAAAACAATCATTTCCCGGGGAAAGATCTGCAGCCTGAAAATGTTTACACCCCTTTAAAAAAAGAACCAATATTTTTTCCAAAAGTTTTTTGACAAGTACGATACGCTGAAACTCTGGGGCTACACGGTGGCACACTTGCCCTCCCGGGCTCTGAGACATTTGCCCAGTTTCAAAAAGTACAGCAGAGATAAACTTTGGGGTATCCTGAGAAAGCTTTCCTTTGCTAAAATCGGTGCTGTGGGGTTCGGGTAACAGTCTCAGGGCATTCCCGCCAGGACTTTAGCCTTGGGAGTCGAGCATTTGCTACTTGGCAGGAAGCCAAAGCCTCTGTTATTTCTGCCGGACTGGCTGAGGGAGGCCAATTGACGAAGCCCTTTTCAAGAGATCCATAGGACCTGGGAATGTGCCCCAGAAACCAGACTCCTTTGGTTTGGACACAAATGGACAACTCCAAGATGGTAGCAAAAACCTGGTGGGTGGTTTAATGGTCACAGCAGACTTACGACACGCAGAAAGTTCCAAGCAGTCAGGTTTTGATCCGACGGAAGAAAAAACTAAGGGAAACCGACAAGAGAAAATACGGAAAAGTTGAGGAACTGGAAAAAACCGGACCCGGCGTTGCAGCTTGAGAGGGCCCTTTGGGGCGTGAGGCCCTGAGTTCCAGCCTGGGGGGGCGTGCTACGGCCGCCCCCAGAACCGGTGAGGATCCAGAGAGGCGAGAGGGGGGGGGAGGTCAAGGATGGGGGAAGTAGGGGAAGGTGGGGAAAAGTGGACTAAGGGTTGGGGACATCAGCGATTCCGACCTTGACCGGAGGGTCTCTCTGGTGGCAAAAAACCGAGACGGGAGCAAGCTTGGGGGGTGGTGGTAAGAAGTGGGACTGGTGGCTGGGGAGGGTGGAAATGGGTTTGGGGGGAGAGCAAAGAAAAGGGCTTGGTCAGGATGGGGGCGCTGGGGGCCTAATGGAAGATGCTGCCCGGGTTTGGGGGTTTTTTTCCCTCAGGGAGAACAGAACAACCCCCTTTTTATGACCGAGATGAGAACTAGGGAGCCGGGGGGGCGGGGCCCAAGAGATTATTGGAAGATGCGGATGCCTCCGGAACGGCCGCTTTCCGACAAGGCCTAGAATGGACTCTGAAACTAATGTGACATCAAAGGGGAAAAGTGTAAGTCTAAACCCTCCGCCAGACAGACACAGAAAGGAGAGGGGGGGGAGATGACACGTGGGAGTGACACACAAGGGGAGGCACCTCGTGGAGTTTTGCTTTGCCGCCCGGACTGCCCGGGGGAGGACTGGTGGCAAACCACAGGAACAAAGAAAAGACAGGACCTATGCTAGCATAGCAGGGCGGGGCACTGGCACTCTGGACCCTCCAAATTTCAGGGTTACGGAAGAGGAAGGGAATTTAACAGTTTTTTTATCAAGCTTCAGATGTCAGGAACCCAAATGCGCTATGTTGTGCGCTTCAGGTATCTGGGGTCAGACCCGGAGAGAGGATCCAGGGTTATATTTCAAAAAGGCTCCTTAGGGATTTTGGATGCCCCCGAGAGGACATTGTGGCGGTGATTCAGTTACCAGGGTCTAGGGAAATCGATGTTTGTTTAGCTTCTGAAAAGGTCTACAAAGAGTTCTGGATGAAGTGCAAAACGGTGAAACGTTTAGCCCAGAGTTGTTGACTGAATATGGGAAAGGCCCCCTATTTGGGGGGGTAAAGGTCTTGACCATAAGTTTCAGAACCACCACCATCCCCCCTCAGGTGGCTCGGGGGGGTCTAAATACGCTACCATTTGTCGGGACCTGATAAAAAGGAAGACGAACAGGGTTACTGGGCCCGGGGAATATAGGTGTGTGGTTTCTTTTGAATGAGGACCCTGAATATAGGCACGGAAAGATACCCAATATTTTTTTCCCGGGGGCCGATGGGGGATCACCAGATACAGCGGCCAGCCTGGCTTGCTTTCACTGTGGGTCTTACGATCACCAGAGGCGTTTATGCACCACTCCTTTGTGCTCCCCCTGTGGCGCCAGGGGCCATCCGACGGTGGCCTGTCACAGCAGCATCAGGTGCAACTTTTGTGGTGAATTGGGACACACTTTTTTTGGGGTCCCCAGGCCTTTTAACCAGCAAGATGCTAAAATCTTTGAGAAGGCCCAACAAGTAGCCAGAACGGGGGAAAAAAAGAGCTAGTCCAAGGAACAGACGAGGCTCCTGAAACCCTGAGAGGCAGGGGAGAGGAGTTGCTACCTTAAAGGCGGGAAAAAAGAGAGAGTAAACCCTGGTCCAGGACCCCTACTGGAGAACAGACAGCACGAGACAGTGAAAGAAGGGAAAAAATTCCAATGGAACATGTACCAGGGAGGGGTGTGGGAAGAAAAGATGGAGACCCGCAGAGAAAGGAGAAAGTGAGTGAAGAGGCAGTTAGGGGGCATAAAAGGTTCTATGTTCTTGAAAAGGAGGGGAAAACTTTAGGAAGAGACTTTAGTCAGTCCCTAAGGAATTCAGTGATGGTTGGGTGGCTTGAGGGGGCGGGGGACAGACAACCTAAACAAGCAGGGGGGGCAAAGGACAAAAGCCCCAAAGGGGACCAAGGAGCAAAAGGCATGGAGCGATGAGGAATAAGGTGGTAGACCAGGAAAGTGAGGAAAGTAAAGCAAAAGGAAAGGTGGTGGGAAGTGGAAGTAGGGGGCTAAAAAACAGGCAGTGCTACCGTTGGGTGGGAGTCCTGAGGGCGTGCCTGAAGACATGGTAGAGAGATTGTGATGGAGGAGACATTTGGCGAGGGTCGGTCTTCACCCCTTTTTTAAAAAAGTAGAAGTTTGTATGCAAAACTTGATGGCAGATTGATGAGGCCTCCCGATGCTGAATCCGGTCTCGTTCCCCCCCCCTTGCCACCCCCTCCCTACCCCGGACCTCCTGATGCCCCCCCCCTGCCCTCTTCCATCCCGCCCTCCTGACCCGGATGGCGCGGTGTCCCCATCATCATCCCTCGTTTCCCACCACTTCAAACCTATCCCATTTAGTGAGACTACACCTTCGGGTTTGCCGGAGGAGGTAAAAGGGGCCAGTTGAAACAATGAACCAGAGGGACAGGGAGGCCAGAGAGACGGAGAGCTTGGAGATTGAACTGGACTGAGTAGCTTCCGATGGAGTGGACTGTGCTGGTTTGGATGCTAACAAAACAATGATTTGCCACTATATTATACTATTAATAAGAAATTTCTTTAAAATCAATCCTTGTTTGGGAGAAAAAAAGGAACCTGTTTTTAATAAGGTTATTTTAAATCAGGTTGGTTTTAATAAGGTTAATTTTATTGGATCTTGGAATTATCACCTGCTTTCTATAGTTTTAAATTAGATTTTTGAGAGAAAAAACAAAACACAAAACAAAACAAAAACAAAAAAACAAAAAAAAATGGTGTCCCCGAGAATTACCACCTGGAATTGAGAGGCCTGAGGATGGCTGGGGACGAAGGAAACTTCCCCCGCTGGCAAAGATGCCGCACGATGTGGTGGTTTTTAAAAGCTCCCCGGTGAATGAAAAGCAACGCTCGCAAGCGCAGAAATTGGGGAAAAAGGACCATCCGTTTGGTCCTCGGGGGGGAAATAGGCAGGGTGGCAGTTTTGTTTTAAAACGAGACAGGACCTCCATGTGAAATTTTCCTGGAGGCCTTGCCTGGCAGGTTGTTATTTTGACTTTAGCCTGGTGAATTTTAAGGGATGGGAAGGGGGAAAAAAGGCCTTTCGCTTGTCCTTTTGCCCCCCTACGGCATCGCAGCAGTCTTTTTTGGGCCCCTTTGAAGGGGTATTTTCCACTTATAGACATTTATTAATTGCAGGGGACAATAAAAGCAAATTTCAGATTACTCAAATTATGTGGTTAGGGAGAATAGGGAAGAAAACACCCATTTTTAAAAAAGGAAAGACCCCTTTAGAATTTCTTTTACCACAATCTCAAAGATAAGGCCTTAGAAGTGGACAATCAGCTGGGATTCTTTTCCCCTCCCCCGTAAAAAGGCATTTTTCGATGAATACGGTCAACCGGGAAGTGGGGAAATTTACTTGTTACCAAAAAGGCAGAGCTAGAGATTGGATAGGATTAGAGCTCCTGCAGACTTAAAGATCCTAGATTTAACTGTAGTCACTCCCTGGTCAGATCATGTTATGCTTTCTATGGAATTGGCTTTGGGTGAAATTCACCCCGGGGGAAACCTCTTTGGAGGCTCCGCCCAAAGACGATTTTTAACGCTGCTTGCAAGGAAGAAATTGCGGCCGTTTTTGCAAACATGCTGACATTAGAGGATCTGTATTTGGGAGAATTTTAAACTGGTAGCGGGAAAAAAGTCATTTGGAAAACCTGTCAACATTATGAGTACGTCATCAATAGGAAGGATCTCCAGAATTATCAGATAGCAGTACATCAGTTTCTGAAATGCCACCAGAAGGTCAACCAGGGGTTGGAAATAGGATTTGTTGGAGTGGTCTGAGGAGTTTTAGAATTTCCAAATGGACAAAAAATGAAGAAAAAAAATTATCAAGATTTTCGAACAAAAGGGGCAGTGGTGGACATTGAAAATGGGGTAGGCTAGAAGTCCCCAAGCTTCCATTGTTATGGGAGGTTTAGGCGTTGCGGAAAGGGCTCGGGGAGGTTGGACCCGGGAGGAAAGCTGAGCGTGATGAGGACTTTTTGGGGAATTATTGGGGCCAGAATATAGGGAGAGACGATATTGAGAGTTTTTTTTAAAGTCCCAAACTTATTACAGAGGATGTATCAAGGATTGTCTCAGCAGGACAGGAATGATCTGGTGGCTCCTGTGACAGAAAAGGAAGTTAGGATGTCATAGCGCAAGGAAGGAACAAAACTGCTCCGGGTCCGGACGGACTCGGATGGAGTTTTTACAAGACTTTTGCTAGGTGGCTGGTTCCTCCGTTCACCCGAGTCTTAAATGAGCTCTTGTCCAGGGAAAGCCTGACCACTCCTTAGTCCTTTGGACCCCTAATCCTAACCCCAAGCCCTAACCATAGCCCTAAACCTTGACCTACCCCTAGCCCTGCCCTAGCCCTACCTCTAACCCTAACCCTAAAACTACCCTAACCCTAACCTCTAACCCTAGTCCTAACGCTAGCTCAGTCCCTAATGCTAAAATTAAATTAGCCCGAAACCTAGCCCGTACCCAAACCCTAATCAGAGGTCAGTGCTAGATGTAGGGGGGTAGGTTTCGGGCTTCGGGTTAGGGTTAGGGGTGGGTTATGTTAGGTTTTGGGGTAGGTTTAGGGGTTAAAAGGGTTTGGATTAAATTTAAATTAAGGTTAGGGTTCTGGGCTGGGTTAGGCTTAGGGGTTTGGGCTAGGGGGGGGGTAGGGTAGAGGTACATCTAGAATGCCGTACCCCACCCTAGCCCTAACCCTAGCCCTAGCCCTACCCTAACCCAATCAAAACCCCAGCCCTAGCACTAACCCCAAAACTAACCCTAGCCCTAACCCTAAACCTATCGCTAGCCCTAGCCTTAACCGCGATCCTAAGACTAGCCCTAATCCTAACCCTAACACTTTAAATTTGACCCACACCTACCCTAACACTAACCATAACCCTAACCCTAGCCCTAAATCTAGATCTAACCAAAACCCTAGCCGTAAACTTAGGCCTAACACTAACCCTAGCCCTAACCCTAATCCTAGACCTAAACCTAGCCCCAACCCAAGCCCTAACCCTAGCCCTAACCCTAGCCCTAACCCTAGCCCTAACCCTAACCCCAAACATTTTAAACCCCACCCTAGCACTAACCCTTACCCTAACACTAGCAATAGCCCTACCCCCAAAACCTAACCCTAAAAACTAACCCTAGCCGTATCCCTTACGCTAACCCTTTTCCCTTACCCTAACCCTAGCCCTAACCCAAACCCCAACTCCTAACTCTAACCCTATCCCTAACCCTAACCCCCTGACCCTAACCCTAAACCTAACCCTGCAGATAGCCCTAACGCTAACCCTAGCGATAACCCTAGCCCTAACCCTAAAATCAAGCCCTAGCTTAATCCTAACCCTAGCCCTAGCCCTAACCCCCAGCCCCAAGCCCTTAAAACCTTTGCCCAACCCCGGCCTTAACCCTTTGCCCTTCCCCCACCCCTCACGCTAGCCCTCACCCTAGCCCTAACCCTAGATTTAACCCTAAACCTAAACTAACCCTAGCCCTAACCCTAGCCCTAGCCCTTTTTAAACCCAAAACCCCAGCCCTAATCCAAACCCCAAGCCCTAACCATAGCCCTAAACCTAGACCTACCCCCAGCCCCAACCCAGCCCAAACCCCAACCCTAACCTAAAACCCATCCCTAAACCTATCCCTAACCACAGTCCTTAAAACAAGTCCTAACCCCGGGCCTAAACTTGGCCATCACCCTAGCCCTAACCATCCCAAACCCCGCCCTACCCCCTTTAAACCCCCCCCCAAGCCCCCAAATTTAGCCCTTTCCCTAAAACCCAACCAGAGCCCTAACCCTTAGCCCTTTTAAAACCCACGCCTGGGCCCCGGCCCCAAAACCCTTTAACCCCAACCGTAAGCCCTAACCCTACCCAAAATTGCCCTTTAAACCCCAAAAACCCAGGGCCTTTAAACCCCAGGCCCTAACCCTTTCCTTTCCCCTAGCACTTAAACCCCAAACCTAACCCAACCCCCCCCCCTAGCCCTAAAACCTTTAACCCCCAAGCCCCGCATAGGGCCCCAAACCTTAAACCCCCTAAACCTTAGCCCTAAACCTTAACCCCTAGCCCTTTTACCCTAGCCCCACCTCTAACCCTTTTTCCCCAAATCTTGGGCCCCCAAACCCTACCCCTTTTAAATTGGGTTAACCCCCCACCCTTTTCCCCCTAACCCTAGCCCTCCCCCAACCCTAATCCCCAAACACAAAACATAGCCCTAACCCCCAACCCCAATAAAACCCTAACCCCAGCCTTAATCCTAACCCCCCCCCTAATGTAAACCTTTGCCCTAGCCTTAACCCTTAACCCTTTTCCCTAACCCTAGCAAACAGCTAGCCCTAATCCTAGCCCTAACCCCTAACACTTACCCTAAACCCAGCCCCCAACCTGTACCCAAACCCTTTAACCCCAACCCTAACCCTAACCCTAGCCCTAACCCAAACCCTAACCCTAACCCTAGCACTAACCCTTACCCTAACCCTAGCCCTATCCCTATCCTTAACTCTAAACCTAGCCCTAACGCTAGCCGAAAACCTAACCCTAACCCTAACTCTAACCCTAATCCTAACCCTAGCCCCCCCTCCCTTTAAAGCTAAAAAAAAATCTAGCCCAAACCTAGCCCTAAGTCCAACCATAACCCTATCCCTAAATATAGTCCTAACCCCAAAACCCCAACCCAAACCCCTAACCCCTAACCCTAACCTAAATTTAAACCCTAACCCTTTTTCCCCTTAAACCCCCCAACCCTCCCCAGCCCTAGCCCCAACCCTAACCCTAACCCTAACCTCAGCCATAACCCTAGCCCTAACCCTTTGTCCTAAACTAGCCCTAACCCATGCCCGAACCATAAGCCTAGCCCTCTCAACCCTAACCCAAGCCCAAAAAGTAGCCCTAACCCTAACCCTAATCAGAGACCTAACCCTAGCCCTAACTCTAGCCTTAATCCTAACCCTAGCCGAAACTGTAAGCCTAGCCCTAGGCCTAATCCTAACCCTAGCCCTAACCCTAGCAATACAGCTAGCCCTAATCCTAGCCCTAACCATAACACTAACCTTAACCCAGACCTAACCTGAACCTAAATCCTAACCCTAACGCTTTGCCCTAACCCTAACCCTAGCAATAACCCGTTACCTAACCCTAGCCCTAACCCTATCCCGAACTCAAAACCTAGCCCTAACCCTAGCCAAAATGTAACCCTAACCCCCAGCCCCCACCCCTCACCCTAGCCCTAACCCTAAGCCTAACCCTTTGCCCTAAACCTAACCCTAACCTTAATCCTAACCTTAAGCCCCCAAACCTAACCCCCAAAAACCCAGCACTAACCCTAGCCCTAACCCTAACCCCAAGCCCGAAACCTAGCCCTACATCTAGCACTGCCCCTAGCCCCACCCTAGCCCTAACCCTTGGCCCCAGCCCTAAACCCTTTCCCAATCAAGAACCCTAGCCCCCAGCACTAACCCCAAAACTAACCCTAGCCCTAACCCTAAACCTTCGCTTCCCCTAGCCTTAACCGCGATCCTAACCCTAGCCCTAAACCTAACCCCTAACACTAACTAGCCTACACCTACCCTAACACTAACCATAACCCTAACCCTAGCCCTAAAAACAAGTTTAAACCCAAAAACCCCAGGGAAAAATTTTGGCCTAACCCTAACCCCTAGCCCTAACCCTAATCCTAGACCTAAAAACTAGCCCCCTTAAAAGCCCCTAACCCTAGCCTTAACCCTACCCCAACCCGGGGCCTTAACCCCCAACCCCAACACCAACTAGACGGGGGCCCTTTGCCTTTAAACCCAAAATCCCAAACCTAATCCTAAACCTAACCCCCAGGCCCTAACCCTAGCATTAAACCCCGCCCTATCCCTAGCCCCCCAACCCCCACCCCCAACCCCCAACGCTAAACCTTAAAATTAAACTAGCCCTAACCCTAACCCAAAAACATTTTTCCCCCCCTGCACTAACCCTTTCCCCCAACACTAGCAATAGCCCTACCCCCCAAAACCTTTCCCTAAAAACTAACCCTACCGGGGGTTTCCCCTTGCCAAACCCCAAACCCTTCCCCAAACCCTTTGGCCCCCAAAAAAACCCCCTCCCCTCTTTAAACCCCATCCCAAAAACCCCAACCCTAACCCCAACCCTAACCCTTTCCTCTTTCCCGGGTAGCCCTAACGCTAACCCCTACGATAAACCCTAGCCCCCAACCCTTTCAAAACCCTCCCCTTTAATCCTAACCCTAGCCCTAACCCTAGCCCCAAGCCCTAAATCTAGCCCCCAAACCCAGCACTACCCCTAGCCCTAACCCTACCCTAGCTCTAACCCCTAACCCTAACCTACCCTAAACCTAGCCCTAACCCCCCCCTTAACCCTAGCCCTTCCCCTACCCCTCACCCTAGCCCTCACCCTAGCCCTAACCCTAGATTTAACCCTTTAAACCCTTAAACTAACCCTAACCCTAGCCCTTCCCCCCCACCCCCCAATCCAAACCCCAAGCCCTAACCATAGCCCTAAAATTAACCTTTCCCCTAGCCCTAACCCTTTGCCCCCCACCTCTAACCCTAACCTAAACCTACCCTTTAAAAAATTTTCCCTTAACCCCCCCGCCCTTTAAAACCCAAATCCTAACCCTGGTCCTAAACTTGGCCATAACCCTAGCCCTAACCATTTAACCCCGGCCCCCCCCTAACCCCCCAACCCAAGCCCTAAATTAGCCCTAACCCTCCCTAACCCCAAACCCTAACCCTTACCCTAAACCTACCCATTAGCCTCGCCCAAACCTTAACCCTAACCGTAAGCCCTAAACCTCCCAAAACTTAGCCCTAACCCTAAACCTTGCCTTAACCGTAGCCCTAACCCTAACACTAACCCTAGCACTAACCCTTAAATAACCCGTACCCAAACCCTTTGCCCCCAATCCTAACCCCAAGCCCTAACCCTAAGCCCTAAACCTTACCTACCCCTAGCCCTGACCCTAGCCCTACCTCTAACCCTAACCCTAAAACTAGCCCTAACCCTAGCCCTTAACTTAGCTCTAACCCTAGCCCTTACCATAACCCTAGCCCTACCCTAACCCTAATCCAAGCACATAACATAGCCCTAACCCTAACCCTAACCAGAACCTTAACCCTAGCCTTAATCCTAACCCTAGCCCTAACTGTAATCCTAGCCCCAGCCTTAACCCTAATCCTAGCCCTAACCATAGCAATACAGCTAGCCCTAATCCTAGCCCTAATCATAACACTGACCCTAAACCCCCCCCCCCCTAACCAAAAACCCCAAAACCCCAACCCTAACCCCAGCCGTAACCCAAACCCTAACCCTAGCACTAACCCTTACCCTAACCCTATCCCTATGCCTATCCCCCAACTCTAAACCTAGCCCTAACGCTAGCCAAAAATCCTAACCCTAACCCTAACTCTAACCATAGTCCTAACCCTAGCCCAGTCCCTTTAAAGCTAAAATTAAATCTTACCCGGGACCGAGCCCTAAATCCAACCATAACCCTATCCATAAATATAGTCCTAACCCAAACCTTAACCCCAAAACCCTAACCCTAACACTAACCTAAAACCCCAAAACCCCAACCCTAACCCTAACCCTAACCCTAAACCTACCCCAAAACCTAGCTCTAAAAGAGCCCCAACCCTTTAAACCCCAGACCTAACCCTAGCCCTAACCCTAACTCTGCCCCCAGCTTGAACCCTAACCCTTTGCCCTTTGGGCCCCAACCCAGCCCCAAGCCCTAAACCTTACCCTAAACCCAGCCCCACCCCTCCCCCAAAGCTAAACCCCCCTCCTCCCAAACCCAAACCCCAACCTACCCCCCAAACCTTTGACCTTTAACCCCCCCCTTAACCCTTTGCCCTTCCACTATCCCTCACCCTACCCCTTACCCCCAGCCCTAACCCTAGATTAAACACTAACCCTAACCTAATTCTAGCCCTAGCCCTAACCCTTATCCCCAAAACCCCAGCCCCCAATCCTAACCACAAGCCCCAACCATAGCCCTAAACCTAAAACCTACCCCTAGCCCTAACCCTAGCCCTAACTCTAACCCTAACCCCCAAACCTTAGCACTAACCCTTTGGGCCCCAAACCTATCCCTAACCACAGCCCTAACCTTAGCCCTAACCCTAGTCCTAACCTTGGCCCTAACCCTAGCCCTACACTAACCCAATCAAGAACCCTAGCCCTAGCACTAACCCCAAAACTAAACCTAGCCCTAACCCGAAACCTATCGCTACCCCCGCCTTAACCGCGATCCTAACCCTAGCCCTAAACCTAACCCTAACACTAACTAGACCAACACCTACCCTAACACTAACCCTAACCCTAACCCTTTGCCCTAAATCTAGATTCTAACCAAAACCCTACCTAAACTTAGGGCCTAACCCTAACCCTAGCCCTAACCCTAATCCTAAAACCTAAACCTAGCCCTAACCCAAGCCCTAACCCTAGCCTTAACCCTAGCCCTAAACCTAGCCCTAGCTCTAACCCTAACCCTAACCCTAACCATAACCCCCAGCCCTACCCTAACCCTAACCCAAGCCCAAAACGTAGCCCTAACCCTAATCCTAACCAGAGCCCTAACCCTAGCCCTAACCCTACCCTAGCCTAGCCTTAAATTTAACCCCCAACCCAAAGCCGTAAAACTCGCCAAAACGTAGCCCTAACCCTAACCCTAGCACTAATCCTAACCCTTAGCCAAACCCTAGCCCTAATCCTAACCCCAAGCCCTAACCATTGCCCTAAACCTAGACCTACCCTTAGCCCTAACCGTAGCCCTCCTCTAACCTAACCCAAAAGCTAGTACTAACCCTAGCCCTTAACTTAACCCTAACCCTAGCACTAACCCCTAACCCTAGCCCTACCCTAACCCTAACCCAAGCCCAACCATAACCCTAGCCCTAAATCTAGTCCTAACCCAAACCCTAACCCCAACCCTAACCCTAGCCCTAACCCCCAGAACTAACCCTAACCCTAACCCTAGCCCTAACCCTAGATTTCACCCTAGCCCTACCCTAACACTAGCCCTAACCGTAGCCCTAATTCTAACCCTAAGCCTAACCCTACCCCTAAGCCTAACCCTAACCTTAATCCTAACCTTAACCCTAAACCTCCCCAAAACCTAGCACCAACCCTAGCCCTAACCCTAACCCCTAGCCCGAAACCTAGCCCTACATCTAGCACTCACCGTAGCCCCACCCTAGCCCTAACCCTAGCCCTAGCCCTACCCTAACCCAATCAAGAAACCTAGCACTAACCCCAAAACTAACCCTAGCCCTAACCCTAAACCTATCGCTAGCCATAGCCTTAACCGCGATCCTAACTAACCCTAGCCCTAACCCTAATCCTAGACCTAAACCTAGCCCTAACCCAAGCCCTAACCCTAGCCTTATCCCTAGCCCTAACCCGAGCCTTAACCCTAACCCTAACACTAACTAGACGTACACCTAGCCTTAACCCAAGTCCTAAACCTAATCCTAAACCTAACCCCAGCCCTAACCCTAGCCCTAACCGAGCCCTATCCCTAGCCCCCCAAACCCCACCCTAACCCTAACGCTAACCCTAACTCTAGAACTAGCCCTAACCCTAACCCAAGACATAACCCTACCCTAGCACTAACCATTATCCTAACATAGCAAAA
>CAOLHI010007132.1:0-12080 GCA_948474755.1 Ctenosaura bakeri
TTTTAAAAAAAAAAAACCCCCCCAAAAAAGGTTTTTCTTTGGGTTTTTTAAAAAAAAAAAAAAAAAGGGGGGCCCCAAAAAAAAACCCGGGGGGAAAAAAATTTTCCCCCCAAAAAAATTTTTAAAAAAAGGGGGGTTTTAGAAAAATTTTTTTTCCCCCCCCGTTTCTTTCCCCCTTTTTTTTTAAAAAAAAAATTTAAATTTTTTCAGAAAAAAACAATTAAATTAAAAAAAAAAAAAAAATTTTTTTTCTTTTTAAAAAAAAAAAAATTAAAAAAAAAATTTTTAATTTAAAAATTTTTCCCCTTTTTTTTTTTAAAAGGGGGGGTTTTTTAAAAATTTAATTTCCTTTTCCAAAAGGAAAAAGGGGAAAAAAAAATTTTTTTTTTTTGGAAAAGGGGGAAAAGGGGGCCCCAAAATTTTGGGGGGCCCTTTTTTTTTTAAAAAATTTTTTTTTAAAAAATTTTTTTTTTTTTTTCCTTTTTTTTTCCCTTTTTTAAAGGAAAAAAATTTTGGAATTTTTTTAAAAATTTTTAAAAAATTTTTTAAAAAAAACCCCCCAAAAAAACCCTTTTTTAAAAAAGTTTTAAAAAAACCTTTTTTTGGAAAAAATTTTTAAAAAATTTGGAAACCCCCCAAAAAAGAAATTTTTTGGGGAAAAAAAAAAATTTTTTTTGGGGGGGTTTTTTTGGGCCCCTTTTTTTTTATTTTAAATTTTTTTTTTTAAAATTTTTTGGGTTTTTTTGGGGGAAATTTAAAAATTTTAAAAAGGGGGCCCGGGGGGGAAAAATTTTTTTTTAAATTTTTTTTATTTTTTTGGGGGGGTTTTTATAAAAAAAAAAAAAAAAAAATTTTTTTTTTTCCCAAAATTTTTTCCCCCCTTTCCAAAAAATTTTTTTTTTTTTTAAAAAATTTTTTTGAAAAGGGTTAATTTTTTTTTTTAAAAACCCCCCAAAAAAAAAAATTTTTTGGGGGGGGGTTTTTTAAAAAAAAAAAACTTGGGTTTTTTTGGGGGGGGGTTTTTTTGGGGGGGGAAGGGAAAATTTTTGGGGGAAAAAAAAAAATTAAAAAAAACCCCTTAAATTTCCCCCCCCAAAAAATCATAAAACCGGGGAAAAAAAAAAAATTTGGGGGAAAAAACCCCCAAAAAAAAAAAGGGGGGGACCCCTTTTTTTTTTTAAAAAAAAAAAAAAAATTTTTTTTTAAAAATTTCCCCAAAATTTTTTGGGGGGAAAAAAAAAAAAAGGTTTTTAATTTTTAAAAAAAAAAAGGGGCCCCCCCTTTTTTTTTTAAAAAAAAAAAACCCCAAAATTTTTGGCCCAAATTACTTTGGGGGTTTTTAAAAATTTTAAAAAAAAAGGGGGAAAAAAAAAAAATTTTTAAAAGGGGGGGAAAAAAAAAATTTTCCTTTTCCCATTTCTATTTTATGTGTTTCATGCTGACTAAGAAGATTTGGGCCTTTGCCCATGAAGATGAAAATAAGTAGAATGTTTAAAGGTATTCAGGGCCTGGGAGTCATAGTCTACCATAGTAGTTTTCTAACTTGTTTCAAATTGATTTCATTGAGATATGGACAGAGCCCCTAATTTTATGAAAAAACAAGTCAGGACAGAAGAATTGAACAGACTAATATCCTGTAATACAATGAACCCTCCTCCCACCTACTTCCTAACAAGAGATCCATAAACATGTCATATAGAGAGAAAGTCTGCCAAAATTGCCACCAGGGCTTAATTATATTTTGTGGAGTCACTCCATTTGCTCACACAAAGAACACTGAGCACTTTTAGCAATTAATGGGAGATAGGGAGAGTTTTTTTGGACCAAACAGAGACAGCTCTGGTTAATTAGTCTATGATGTTTGGAAGTGGGGTTTCCGCATGCATGGAATGTAGCGTGGATGAAACCCCTAGTGATGGTAAGGGTATACAAAGCAAATCATGACCCCCCCAAATTTAAAAACTTCACCCCCTGTCATGAACTCACTAGGAGGCCAAACAAAAAAATTTTTTATTCTGCAGATGGATCTTACAGTGTCTTCACAGGATGCTGCAAACAGAAAGTTCATCTGCCCTGACTCCTAAAGATGTAAAGATATATTATTAAATAACAAAGCCAGAATTTCCCATAGTATTTTCAATTTTTTATGCATGGTTGTGAAAGCTGAACAAAGAAGAAAGCTGACGGGAAAAAAAATCAACTCATTTGAAATGTGATTCTGGAAGAAATTTCCCAAAGAGATACCATGGACCAATCAAAAGGTGAAGAAGGGGTTTTGGACAGTAAACGGGCATGAACTCTTCTTAGAAGCCAAGATGACTAAACAGAGGCTGTGGTACTATGGGTGTATCAAGAGATTATGTGAGTCAAAGAAAAGACAATAATGTTTGATAAAGTGGAAGGCAGCAAAAAAAGAGGAGGACTGCACTACAGATAAATGATACAATCACTGAAACCACAGCTGAGTCTATAGAACCTGAATAGGGCAGCTGATGATCAGGTCTCTTGATCTTCTGTTCATGAGGTCACCATAAGTTGAATCTGACTGGATGGCAAATAATAACATTGCATCTGGAGTCACATTCTTCTCTGCAATAGAAGTGAAGTAAAGGAAGGGTTTACAGGATTTTTCTTGATGCACTTCCTAACTTGTGTAGGCTCTTCTTTAAACTTCATGAGAACATGATATGCATACTATACGCATGAGACTTGGAGGAAAGAGGCATAAATTTGGGGGAAGGAACATCAACAATTTAAGATATGCAGATGACCACCATTCTACTAGCAGAAAATAGCAAAGACTTGGAACAATTACTAAAGAAAGTCAAGGCAGAAAGTGCAAAGGCAGGTTTACAGTTGAACATGAAGAAGAAGAAAAAAATGACCACAGATTATTTATATAACCTTATAGTAGATAATGAAAGGCATTTTAAATAGATTTTTTTGTATCTTGGCTTAATCATTATTCAGAGTGGAAATTGTAATAAGAAATTAGAAAAAAGACTAGGACGTGAAAGGGCAGCTAGGAAAGGACTAGACAAGATCCTGACTTACAAAAATATATCATTGAATAGTAAAGTTAGGATTGTCCATGCCATTGAAAATTTCCCATGTATGATCGTGAAAGTTGGACAGTGAAGAAAGTGATAAAAAAAATCAATTCATTCAAAATGTGGTGCTGGAGAAGAGTTCTATGGATACCCCGAACTGATAAAAAGATAAATAAAATTTGGGGCCCAGAGCAAATCAAGCCTAATTTCCCAGAGAAACCAAAATTTTATTTGGGGTGTTTACTTTGGACACCAATTTAAAACAAGCTTTTTAAAAAACCCCCAAAAAAAAAAAGGGGGGGAAAAAAAAAATTTTTTCTTTAAATTTTTTTGGCTTTAAAAAAAAAAAAAAAAAATTTAAAAAATTTCTTTTAAAAAAAAAAGGTTTAAATTTTTTTTAAAAAAAATTTTTTTTTTAAAAAAAAAAATTAAAAATTTAAAGGGGGGAAAAAAAAATTTTTTGGGGTTTTTTTTTTTTTTTACCCCCTTTAAAAAAAAAAAAAAAAAAATTTCAAAAAAAAAGGGGGGGGGGGGGGGGTTTTTGGGGAAAAGAAAAAAAAAATTACCCAAAAAAAAAATTTTTTTTTGGGGGTTTTAAAAGGAAAAAATTTTGGTTAATTTTTCAAAAAAAAAAAATTTTTTTTGGGGGGGTTTAAAAAAAAGGATTTAAAAAAAAAAATTTAAAAATATTTTAAAATTTTCCGCCTTTTCCTTTTTTTCCCCCAAAAAAAAAAAGAAGGAAAAAAATTTTTTTAAAATTTTTTTTTGGGGGAAAAAAATTTTTGGGGGGTTTTTTTTTAAAAAAAAAATTCCCAGGGAAAAAAAAAAAAAGGGGGGGGAAAAAAAAAAAATTTTTTAAAAAAATAAAAAAAATTTTAAAAAAAAAATTTTTTTGGGGGTTTTTAAAAAAAAATTTAAAAGATTGGGTCAAAAAAAGGGGGGGGAAAAAAAAAAAATTTTTTTTTTGGGGAAAAATTTTTTTAAAAAATTTATTAAAAAAATTTTTCCCAAAAAAAAAATTTTTTTTCCCTTTTTCCCCTTTTTTTTTATCCAAAAAAATTTTTTTTTAAAAAAAAAAATTTTTAAAAAAGGGTTTTTAAAAAAAAAATTTTTTATTAAGGGGTAAAAGCCCCTTTAATTTTTGGTTTTTTAAAAACCTTTTTTTGGGGGTTTTTTTTTTTTAAAATTTTCCTTAAAAATTCCCCCCCAAAAAAAAAAAGGTTTTTTTTTTTTTCCCCCCCCAAAAAAAAAAAAAGGGGGGGGGGGGGAAAAAAAAAAAAAATTAAAAATTTTTTTTTTAAAAAGGGTTTTTTTTTAAACCCCCCCCCCTTTTTTTTTTTTTCCCCCCCCCCAAAAAAAAAATTTTTAAAAAGGTTTTTTTTCCCGCCTTTTTAAAAAAAATTTTTTTTTTTGGGGTTTTTTTTTTTTTTCCCCCCAATTTGGGGGCCCCCCTTTTTTTTATTTTTTTTTAAAAAAAAAATTTTTTTTTTTTTGGGGGGGAAAAAAAAAAAAAAAACCCCCCCCTTTTACCCCTTTTCCCCTTTTTGGGGGGATTTCCCCTTTAAAAAAAAAACCTTTAAAAAAAAAATAAAAAAAAATTTTTTAAATTTTAAAAAAAAAATTTTTTTTTTTTATTTTTAAAAAAAAAAAAGGGGGGGAAAAAAACCCCAAAAAAAAATTTTTTTTTTTTTTTTTCAAACCGTTTTTTTTTTTTTAATTTTGGGTTTCCCCTTTTTTTTTTTTTTTTTTTTTTTTTTTTTCCCTTTTTTTAAAATTTTCCCCAGCCTCCCCGGGGGGGGAAAAAATTTTTTAAAACCCCCCTTTTTTTTTTTGGGGGGGGGGAAAAAAAAAAATTTTTTTTTCCCCTTTTTAAAAAAATTTTTTTTGGGGGGCCCCCCCCTTTTTTTTTAAAAAAAAAAAAAAAAAATAAAAGGGAAATTTTTTTTTAAAAAAACCCCGGGGGGAAACCCTTTTTTTTTTTTGGGGGTTTTTTCCAATTTTAAAATTTTTTTTAAAAAAATTTTTTTAAAAAAAGGGGTTTTTTTTTGGGGGTTTTTTTTTTTAAAACCCAATAATTCCTCCCCTTAAAATTTTGGGGGGAAAAAAAAAAATTAAACCCTTTTTTTGGTTTTTTTCCCCCCCCCCCTTTCCCCTTTTTAAAGGGGTTTTTTTTTTTTTTTAAAAAATTTTTTCCCGGGGGGGTTTTCAATTTTTTTAAAAAAAGGTTTTTTTTTAAAAAAATGGGGGGGAAAAATTTTTTAAAAAATTTTTTTTTTTTTTTTTTTTTTAAAAAACCTTTTTTCCCCCCAAAAAAAAAAAAAAAAAAAAACCAAGGGCCCCCCCCCCCCTTAAACAAAATTTTAAAATTTTTTTTTAAAAAAATTTTTTGGGTTTAAAAAAACCCAACCCAAAAAAAAAATTTCCAAAAAAAAAAAAAAACCCCCTTTTGTTTCCGGTTTTTTAAAAAAAATTTAGGGTTCCAAAAAAAAATTTTTTTTTTTTTTTTTTTTTTAAAATTTTTTTTTTTTTTTAAAATTTTTTTTTCCAAAATTTTTTTTTAGGGAAGGGGAAAATTTTTTTTTTTAAAAATAAAAAAAATTTTTTTTTTAAAAAAAAAAAGTTTTTTCCAATTCCCCGGGGAAAAAAAAAAAGGGTTTTTAAAAAAAATTTTTTTTTAAAACCCCCCAAAAAAATTTTTTTTTTAAAAAAAAATTTAAAAAGGGTTTTTAAAAAAAACTTTTTTGGGGGAATTTTTAAAAAATTTTTTTCCCCGGGTTTTTTAAATTTTAACCAAAAATTTTTAAAAAAAAACCCCTTTCCCCAAACCCCCCAAAAAAAACCCGGGGGAAAAATTTTTTTTAAAAAATTTTTAAAATTATTTTTTTTTTTTAAAAAGGGGAAAAGCCTTTAAAACCTTTTTTTAATTTAATTTTTTTTTCCCCTTTTTTTTTTTTTTGGGCCCCCCCCAAAAAAAAAGGGGGGGAAAAAAAAAGGGGGGGGTTTGGGGTTTTAAAACCCGGGAAAAATTTTTTTTAAATTAAAAAAAGGGGAAAAATTTGGGGGAAAAAAAACCCCCCCTTTTTTCCCCCTTTTCCCCCCGGGTTTTTTTTAAAGGGGGGAAAAAAAAGGGGTTTTAAAAAATTTTTTTTCCCCCCCTTTTAATTCCCCCCCCGGGGGGGGGGGTTGGTTTGGTTTTTTGGGCCCCCCCAAAAGGGGGGGGTTTCCCCCCTTTTTCCCAAAAAAAAAAAAAATTTTTTTCCCCCCCCAAAAAATTTTTTTTCTGGGGGGGAAACTTTTTTAAAAAAAAAAAAAGGCCCAAAAAAAAGGAAAAATGGGTTTTTTTTAAAAAACCGGGGGGGGGAAAAAAATTTTTTTCTGGACCCGGTTTTGGGAAAAAAAGGGGGGGGGGGCCCCAAAAATTTTTTTTTGGAAAAAGGGTTTTTAAAAATTTTTTTAAAAGGGGGTTTAAAAAATTTAAAAAAGTCCCCCCTTTTCCCAAAAAACCCCCCTTTCCCTTTTTTTTTAAAAAATTTTCCAAAAAACCCAAAAATTGGGAACCCAAAAAGTGGAAAATTTTTAAAAAAAGGTTTTTTTTTGGGGTTTTTAAAACCCCCCAAAAAAACCCGGGGGTTTTAAAACCCCCAAAAAAAAAAAAATTTTTTTTTTTAAAAAAATTTTTTAAAATTTTTTTCCCCCCCCCTTTTTAAAAAAATACCCCAAAAAAAACCCCTTTAAAAAAAAGGGAAAAATTTTAAAAAAACCCTTAAAAACTTTTTTAAATTAAATTAAAAAAAAATTTTTTTTTTAAAGGGAAAATTTTTTGAAACCCCAAAAAAAAAAAAAAAAATTTTTGGGGTTTTAAATTTTGGGGGGGGGAAAAAAACCGGGGGGAAGGGGGGGAAAGGGGAAAAAAAAAAAACCCCCTTTTTTTTAAAAAAAAAAATTAAAAAAAAAACCTTTGGGAAAAAATTTTTTGGAAAAAAAAATTTCCCCTTAAAAACCCCCTTTCCCCCAAAAAAAAAAAAAACCCCCCCTTTTTTTAAAAAACCCCTTTTTTTTCCCCAAATTTTTTGAAAACCCCCCCAAAAAAAAAAGGGGAAAGGGGGGAAAAAAAATTTTTTTTTCCCCCCCCTTTTTTTTTCCCCCGGGGGGTTTTTTTTCCCCCTTTTCCCGGGGGGGGAAAAAAAAAATTTTTCCCCCCCCCCCCAATTTTTAAAATTTTTTTTTTTAAAAAAAAGGGGGGGGTTTTTAATTTTTGGGGAAAATTTTTAAACCCTTTTTTCTTTTTTTTTTTTTTTAAACCCTTTTTTTTTAAAAAATTTTTTTAAATTTTTTGGTTTTTTTTTAAAAAAAAAAATTTTTTTTTTTCCCTTTTTTAAAAAAAATTTTTTTTTTAAAAAAATTTTTTTTTAAAAATTTTTTTTTTTTTTTTTTGGGGGCCCCCTTCCTTTTTTTAAAATAATCCCAAATTTTTTTCCCTTTTTCCGGTTTTGGGGGGCCTTTTTAAAATTTTTTTGTTTTTTTTTTTTTTCCCCAAAAATTTTTCCGGGTTTTTTAAAAATTTTTTAAAAAAGGGGGCCCCCCGGGGGAAAAATTTTTTTAAAAAAAAATCCCCAAAAAAATTTTTTCCCCGGGGGCTTTTGAAAGGGAAAAATTGGAAAAAAATTTTTTTCCCCCCCTCCCTTTTTTAAAAAAAAAATTTTGGGGGTTTAAAACTTTCCCAAAATTTTAAAAAAAAAAAAAAAAAATTTTTTTTTTAAATTTTGGGGGGAAAGGGGGAAAAAAAAAAAAATTTTTCAAAAAAAAAAAAAAAGGGCCCTTTTAATTTTTTTTTTTTTAAAAAAATTAAAAAAAAAAATTTTCTTGGGGGGTTTAAAGGGAAAAAAAAGGGGGAAAAAAAAAAACCCGGGGGGCCCCAAAAAAAAGGGGAAAAATTTTTTAAAAAAAAAAAGGGGGAAAAAAAATAAAAAAAATTAAAAAAAAATTTTTTTTTAAAAAAATTGGGCCCTTTAAACCCTTTTAAAAAAAAAACCCCCTTTTTTTTTTAAAAAAACATTTAAAAATTTTTTAAAAAAAAAAAATTTTTTTTTTTTCCCCCCCTTTTTTTTTTTAAAAAGGGAAAAAACCCCCCCCAAAAAATTGGGGTTTTTTTTTTCTTTTAAAAAAACCCCCCCCCCCTTTAAATTTTTTAAAAAAAAAAAAAAAAATTTGGGGGGGAAGGGGGGGGAAAAACTAATTTTTAAAAAAAATTTTTTTTTGGGTTTTTTTGGGGAAAATTTTTTTTTCCCCCCTTTTTTTTTCCTTTAAAGGATTTAAAAAAAAGGGGGTTTTTTTTCCCCTTTTTTTTTTAATTTTGGGGGTTTTCCCCCCCAAATTTAAAAAAATTTTTTTTTTTAAAAAATTTTTTTTTTTTTTTTTAAAACCCCCCCAATTTTTTGGGTTTTTTTTTTTGGGTTTTGGGGTATTTTTTTTAACCCCCTTTTTTTTTTTTTTTTTAAAATTTTTTTTCCCAAATTTTTTTTTTTTAAACCCTTTTTTTTCCCCCCCCCTTTTTTTTTTTTTAGGGGGGGCCCCCTTTCCCCTTTTTTCCCCAAACCTTTCCCCCTTTTAAAACCCCTTTTTCCCTTTTTTAAAGGATTTTTTTGTTTTTTTTTAAAAAACCTTAAAAAACCGGGTTTTTTTTTTTAAAAAATTTTTTTTTGGGTTTTTAAAAATTTTCCCTTTTAATTTTTAAAAAAGTAAGGGGTTTTTTCCCTAAATTTTTGGTTTTTTAAAAATTTAAATTTTTAAAAAATTTTTTTTTTCCCCCCCCCAAAAAAAAAAAGGAAATTTTCCCCCCAAAAGGGGTTTTTTTTTTTTAAAATTAAAAAAAAAAAAACCCCCCCAAAAAAAAAATTTTTTTTTTTTTTTTTTTAAAAAAAAAAAAAAATTTTAAAGGGGAAAAACCAAAAAGGGGCCCAAGGAAAATTTAAAATTTTTTCCCCAAAAAAAAAAACCCCTTTTAAATTTTTTCCCCAAACCCCGGGCCCCCCCCCAAAAAGGGGCCCGGGTTTAAAAAAAAATTAAAAAAGGGGGGGAAAAAAAAAAAAAATTTTTTTTTTTTGGGGGGGAAAAAAACCCCCCAAAAATTTTTTTTAAAAAATAAAAAGGGGCAAAAAATTTTTGGGGGGGGTTAAAAAAAAAGGAAAAATTCCAAATTTTTTTAAAACCCTTTTTAAAATTTGGGAAAAAAAAAATTTTTTTTTTCCCTTTTTAAAATTTTTTTGGAAAAATTTTTTAAAAAAAAAAAGGGTGGGGGGAAAAACTAAAAAAAAAATTTTTTTTAAAAAAAAAAAAATTTTTAAAATTTTTTAAAAACCAAAATTTTCCCAAAAGGGGAAAAAAAACCAAAAAAAAAAAAAATTTTTTTTTTTAAAAAAAAATTTTGGCCCAAAAAAAAAAAATTGATTAAAAAAATTTTTCCCCCCCCAAAAAAAAAGGGGCCCTTTTTTTTTTTTAAAAAAGGGGCCTTTAAAAAAAAAAAAAAATTTAAAAAAATTTTAAAAAAATTTAAAAAAAACCCCGGGGGGCCCCGGGGTTTAACCCCCCTTTTAAAAATTAAATTTTTTTAAAACCCCCTTTTTTTTTTTTTTTTTTCAAAACCCAAAAAAAAAAATTTTTTTTTTTGGGGGTTTTTTTCCCCAAAAAATTTAAAAAAAATTTGGGGTTTAAAAATTTTTTTTTTAATTAAGGGTTTTTTTTAAACTTTCTTCCCCCCCCCTAATTTTAAAAGGAAAAAAAGGGAAACCCCTTTTTTTTTTAAAAAAAAAATTTTTTTTTTTAAAAAAATTTTTTTAAAACCCCTTTTTTTTTTTTTTAAATTTTTTAAAATTTAAAAAAAAAAAAAAGGGGAAAAAAAAAAAACCTTTCCCCCCATTAAAAAAATATAAAACCCCGGGTTTTTTTTTTTCCCCCAAAAAAAAAAAAATTTTTAAAACCCCCCCAAAAATTTTTTCCCCCCCCTTTTTTTTTTTAAAAAAAAATTTTTTTTTTTTTTTTAAATTTTTCCCTTTTAATTCCCGGTTTTTTTAAAAACCCCCCAAATTTTTTTGGGGCCCCCCGAAAATTTTTAAAAAATTTTGGGGCCCCCAAAAAACCCCGGGGGGGGAAAATTAATTTTTTTTTCCCCCCCTTTTTTTTGTTTTTCCCAAAAAAAAGGGGCCCTTTTTTTAAAAATTTTAAAAAAAAGGGGTTTAAAATTTTAAAAAATTTTAATTTTTTTTTTTTTTCCCTTTTTTAACCCAAAAAAAAGGGTTTTTTTTGGGGGGAAAAAATTTTTTTTTTCCCCTTTTTTTTTTTTTAGGGTTTTTTTCCAAAAATTCAAATTTTTTTAAATTTTTCCCCCCTTTTTTTTTGGGGCCCCCCCCCCCAAAAATTTTTATTTCCTTTTTTTTTTTTCCCCCCCTTTTTTTTTTCCCCCAAAAAAAAAAAAAAATTTTTTTTAAAAAAAAAAAAAAAAATTTTTTTTTTTTTTAAAAAGGGGGAAATTTCCCCCGAAAAAAAAGGGGGGGGCCCAAAAATTTTTTTTAAAAAAAGGGGGTTTTTTAAAAATTTTTTAAAAAAACCCCCCCAGGGGTTTTTTTTTTTTTGGGGGGCCCCCCCCAAAAAAACCCCGGGTTTTTTTTTCCAAAAAAACCCCCCTTTTTTTTTAAAAATTTTTTTTTCCCCTTTTTTCCCCCCAAAAAAAAATTCCCGGGGAATTTTAAAATTTTCCCCAAATTAAATTTTTTTTTTTTTTTTTTTTAAAAAATTTTTTTTTTTTTTTTTCCCCCTTTTTTTAAAAAGAAAGGGGGGGTTTTAAAAAAAAGAAAAATTTTTAAAAAAAAAAATTAAAAAAAATCCCCCCTTTAAAAAATTTTTAAAAACCCCCCCAAAAAAATTTTTTAAAAAAAAAAACCCCCCCTTTTTAAAAAAATTTTTAAAAAAAAAAAAAACCCAATTTTGGGGAAAAAAAAAAAAGTAAAATTTCCCCCAAAAAAATTTTTTCCCCAAAAATTTTTTAAATTTTTTAACCTTTAAAGGTTTTTTTCCCCCCTTTTTTTTAAAAAAATTTTTTTTTTTTTTTCAAACCCCCTTTTTTGGGGGGGGAAAATTTTTTTGGAAATTCCCCTTTTTTTTTTTTTCCCAAGGGTTTTTTTTTGGGAAAAAAAAGGGGGAAAAACCTTTTTTAAAAAAAAAAAATTTTTTTTAAAAACCCCTTTTTTAAAAAAAAGTTTTTAAAAAAAATTTGGGTTTAAAAAAAAAAAAAATTTTTATTTTCCCCCTTTTTTTTTTTGGTTTTTTTTTTTTTCCCTTTCCCCCAAAAAAAAAAAAAAATTTTTTTTTTTTTTTTTAAAAACCCAAAAAATTTTCCAAAAAAAAAAGGGTTTTAAAAATTTTAAAAAAAAATTTTTTAAATTTTACCCCATTTTTTTCCCCTTTTTTTTTTTTTGGGAATTTAAAAAAAAAAATTTTTTTTTTAAAAAAACCCCCTTTTTTTTTTTTTTTTTAATTTTTAAAAAAAAAAAAAATTTTTTTAAAAAAGCCCCTTTTTTTTCCCCCCAAAAAAAAATTTTGGGGGAAAATTTTGGGGGCCCCCCAAAAAATTTTTTTCAATTTTTGGGGGCCCCCAAAAAATTTTTTTTTTAAAAATTAATTTCTTGGGGGGGTTTTTGGTTTTTTGGGGGTTTTTTGGGGGGGGGAAAAAAGGTTTTTTGAAAAATTTTTCAAACCCCTTTTTGGCCCCCTTTTTCCCCCCCTTTTTTTGGGGGGGAAAACCCCCCAAAAAAAAAGGGAGAACAAAAAAAAAAAAGGAAAAAAAAAGCACGCAAACCCCCCACCTTTCCCCTTTTTTCCCCAAAAAAAAAAAAAAAGGGGAAAATTTTTCCCCGTAAGGGAAAAAAAAAAGCCCAAAAAAAAAATTTTTTAAAAAAAGGTTTTAAAATTTTTTTTCCCCAAGGGAAAAAATTTTTGGGGGGGGGGGGTTTGGCCCCCCCCACCCAAAAAAAAAAA
>CAOLHI010007134.1:0-18815 GCA_948474755.1 Ctenosaura bakeri
AAAGAGTCATGTCATATCATGATATGTTCTTGGATAACTCCTTTAAAGTTCTGATTAAAACATGGAGTGGATTTATTGGCACACTGACATGAAGCATCAGCCAACCACTGCATTCAAGCAGACGATGCTTGCCCTCTGTAAAGTAGGGCACAAGATTACCATGTTCTCAAGAAACTGAGCAATTTAAATACTAGTGCAAGAGAATCATGAAAACAAAATAAGTCACAGGATCTTCTTGAAAAATCTCTGCAATCCAGCAAAGCTATAAAATAGCACTAAAACCAGCTATAAAGCATGCTGGACTACCCATGCATTTTAAAAAAATTGCCTAGTGTATAAAAGACATAAAACATTTTGTCATGCCTTCCATTTCCCTGGTGGTATGAGCTAGGGTTGTGCAACTGATCTGGCCAAATTTCAAACAACAAAGCAAATGGAGCTGAATCAGATAAGCTCTAGATCAGAATAGAATGGCCCTGTTTGATTCAGGAGTGGAATTGCACAGTTCTAAGCTGTTTGGATCAATCTAGAGATCTGGAAATTAAAAATAAACAAGAAAAAGCCAGCCATTGTATCTCCAAACATGACCGTATAAAGGGAACACAAAAGTGGTATGATGTAGAAGAGGAGGTAGGAAGCTAGGGTATGCTCATTGACATGGGGTTATTAATGTGGATTGATGTGTTTTGGCACAGAGCTGTTCTGCACATGAGAGCGAACTAGGTTCACTTTATTTACCATCATTCCACACGTAATCCCAAGTTAATGCACCCCCATGTAGTGGGAAAGCAAGCTATTTGAAAACCGGAAAAAATCCAAAACAAATTTTTAAAATCAAGCAGATTCGGACTTTCGCAGTGGTGCAGATACGCACATCCGCACCTCCGCACCAATGTGAATTGGTGGGCAGCAGGGCTGTGGGCATACTCACTTTCTCCAACTGTCTCCACCCATCAAAAGACTGGCAGGCACCATTTTTTGTTTTGTTCAGCAAACTTTAGAAAATGGAGCAACCAGAGAAAACACAGCACAGGCATGTAAAAGGAGAGAGCTGTTTTCTGTTTTGCAAATGTTTTACTGTATTTGCTGGCATTAGACACAGATTGCTCCCATAGCTTTGGAAGCATGCCCACCAGCAGAGAATATCTTAGCAGCAATGCACTGTAGCCAGGAAAAACTCACCCCACACCAATTGTTCTCTTCTATCAAGGAGGCAATTTATTCTTCAGTTACAATGTGTACATATTTACAAGAATCTCCAGAAGGCATTCCAGCATCCCCCTGCTTGCTCTTTCTACAGAGCCTCCAGCAGACACATCAAGCATGTACAATTGATGGCTAGCACTCAGCTACATTTATACTCACACTAACTGATGCAATCCTGCCAACCTTTGCATTCTCCCCACACCTGATGCAACCTTCTTCCCTGATTGCTCATCATCATGACTCAGCATGACTCAGCTAAAGTCACATGGCTTTTCACAGGTGCACTTAACAACCCACATCACAAAGTATTTTCTACAGGTTTGGTCCAATCTTTTCTTGACATGCCCTATAAGAGCACCCTATTTTCAGACTATATTATTTAGGAAAAAATGTTTTAGTACTCTGTTCCTGGTTCCTGTCTTATCTGCTCGGGTGGGGGGACCTCCCTGCCCAGGCAGAAAGAAGAGGCTGTGTGTGTAAGAAGCTGCTTTCCCCCATTCCTCTCCTTCTCATGAGGAAACTTTCCTGCCGAGGTTGGAAAGGGAGGGAGGAAGTGTGTGTGTGTGTAAGAGGCTGCTTCCCCCATTCCTCTCCTCCTTGTGAGGAAACTTTCCTGCCAAGGTTGGAAAGGGAGGGAGGGAGGAAGGATGTGTGTGTGTGTGTGTGTGTGTGTGTGAAGCTCCTTCCCCCTATTCCTGGGGCAGGATCATGCCAACAGTGGGACGGAGATGAGCGGGGAGCACAAGATCGCTCTCCCAACTTTGCTCCGCCAGGTGATCTGCCTGGGTGGGAGGAGTTACCATATAGGCACCTCATTTTCAGAAGGCATTTTGGTGGGGAAACTGCCTCTTATACACCTGCAAATACGTACCTACATAGGTACATACAAACATACCAACCCAAAAGAAAAAAAAAGCCAATCACAGCCACCGGGGCAGGGCGAGGGGAGTAGTGGGAGTGGTCACTGCCAAAGTAGTGCGGATGCATGAACTCGCACTTCTCCGAATCAAAAGGAAACCTACGGAGGAGCTGTGCAGAAGCAAATGAGGGAAAGCCTGCATTATTTGGATCTGATAAGAAACACCATGAACCGCTTCACGTGCTTCGTGCGGAAAGGGTCTAAGTCTTTTGATTTCCTTTTGTTTTGTCAAATAGCCTGGCTTAATCTTCTTTTACCTCTCCTAGTAATTTCTTTGATGAGGTTTAATGAATCTATGTGTTTGGGATAGAGAAGCATAGTCTCACCACCATCACCACTATCCCAATTACCTCTTGTTGTTGTTGTTGTTTCAATAAAACATGTTTACAGGTTCAAGCAAATACTGATTTGCTGTAATTGTTAATGCAAGTGTATACCAAATATGCAAAAAGGCAAAATCTGGTTGGTGACCTACACCATCATGATAGTCTGGTACAACCAGGGATGGAGAGAATATTCAAAAATATTCAAAAAAGGTCCCTAAAAACATGTTTCTCAGATGCAAAGAACCACTAATGAGAAGAAACCTGAGTTGTCTGGAATGTTTGCAGCTGGGGATTATTTTATGCAAAATTTGCAAGTAGGGTTTTGTTTTGTGTTTGTGCATATGTGTGTGAACAGAAAATAATATTTTTGCACAAAAATATCATTTTATGTTCAGAAAAAATGCTGTTTCCTGTGCAAAAAGTACTGTTTTCTGTGCAAAACAACCATAGGTGAATTCTGTGCCAAATAAGTCCCAAACAGTGAATAGTCCTTAACACTGCAGAGTTTTCTTTTTTTTTAATTTTTTTTAATATTTTATTATTTTATTAACATAACACAAACACAAAAATAAAACACCATGTGGTACAACTAATAATAAATCAAAAAGATTTCAACCAAAAAAAACTTACATTATTATTTCTCTCTTATATAATTACAATCAAAAACTTATTCAGCATATTCTATATCCGATTACTTATATATTTTATTACCTGTCTCTAATTCTTATTCTCATTATACTCATTATTATAGTAATATCATTCTTAATTCTATATTTTTCCCTTAAATTTAATCTAATGCTATTACTAAATACAATCTTGTTACTTAACATATTAACCCCAAAGCTAATTATATTTTAACTTATTTTTTATTTTTGTTTTTTTTGTTTTGTTTTTTGTTTTGTTTTATTTTTTACAAAATTAAACAACTCAACTCCAATTTAAACAAAACACCACATTATTATCATAACAAAGGGTAACCCACCCCCCAGAGCCAACTTTTTATTTAATCCATTTTCCAAAATTGCCATTCTTCTTGTGAAAGGGTAACTTTACCATCTCTTATCAAAACTTTTTCCAAAAATATTTTCCAAATTTCTTCAAAATCGTTCCCTTTTACTAAACCTTTCATAAATCTAATTCTACATGTTAATTTATCATTAATTGCGATATTCCACACTTCTTTATACCATTCCTCTATTTGAAATTTTTCATTTGTTTTCCATTTTTTTGCTATTATTAACCTCGCTGCAGTTAACAAATTTGTCATTAGTTTCTTTAATACCTGGGTACACTCCACCTCATTATAAATAGACAGCAACTCTATATTTGGACATACTGGTACCTCAACTCCTGTTATCTCATTTATCTCTTTAAAAACCTTTAGCCAAAATTCCCTTATCTTATTACAGTTCCACCACATATGCATATATGTACCGATTTCTTGACATCCTCTCCAGCATAATCTTGAATATTTCTCATCTATCTGGTTTAGTTTTACTGGAGTCAAATACCAAAACTGCAGAGTTTTCAAAGACTTTCATGCAGCAAAAAGAAAATTGTTATAATTGTTTGTTGTTTCCTTTGAGGAGAAAAATAGCAAAGAATTACATCTCTGCTTAACAACAGTTAAAAGCATCTTTTTGAGTAGCGATATAGAAGTGGCAGTGAGTACAGCCACAAATGATGTCAATGTTGGAAGAGAAAGCTGCTTTGCTGGCTCCTGGACAGCTTAGGAACTGGCACAGCAACTTTCTGTCCTGATAGAAATGGCTTTTCCTATTGTACCCACTCTCAACACCACTGCTACACATCACTGAAGCAGTATCTTTACACCAGTGTAACAGATTATTACAGTACCATAAGCCATCAACAGGCCATATTTGGCTAATTTGGCTTGTTGATCCTTTCTGCAGTAATGTTTTTTTTTAATTCATTTGGGGAAAGTGTTATACATCTTGAGGTCTGACCAAAAAAATGTATATATGGATACAGGCATTAAAGAAAAAAACCCATCTATTTCTTACAGAGGCCTTTGGATAGGTGGAGAAAGAGAAACTATTTTCTTTCTATAAGCCTGCCACCAAGTGGTTGTACTGGAATATAGACAGTCTAGCAACTTATACATCCTTTTCTACTACAAATGTGAGGAATGGGTGGGCAGAGATAGATTGGGATCTCTAACCTGTTTGCCCTAGAATCTGGACAATTTGCACTAAATTAACAGCAAGGGTCTCTAATTTTCAGTAGCACAACAATAGCAATTTTAGGTCCAAATTAGACTATTAGAATCCCTGACCTGAGAGACCCTATGTCAAATTATATTCATGTATGCAAGCCATGGCTGATGGGGTTGAATAGTAATTGGCCCTGCCCCTGGGCCACAAATTACATCTGGTTCTAATCAGTGGAGTCCTGGATTCTAGTAAAAATTCAGAGTAGCTTGCAAGCCTGACACTTGTCCAGTGCTGTCCTAAGATATTTTGCTCCCTGGGGGAAAAGTCAAGATTCATTTCCCCTTTCCAGTCATGTACGGAAGTGGACTGGCAATTGAACCTCACTTCAGCATGAGTAACTGGATAGATTCCTCCACTACACCTGAAGCTGGCAGGCTAATTTGTGTGATACTGAATAGACATGCATAGCTCTGTCCTTCACAATAGGTGAATAGCTAAGAGGCCTGGTACTGCCCATTGAGTTGGTTGCTTCACCATGACCATTTCTGCACTACACTATTATAGTGCTATTATTCCACTTTCAACATCCTATGGAATCCTGGGGTTTGCAGTTTAGGGAGGGGCATTTAGAATTCTCAGCCAAATTGCTCTTTGGTCTCAATAAACTACAAACCCTAGAATTCCACAGGATCTTCAAAGTGGAATAATACCACTGTAACAGTATATTGCAGAAATGGCCTGTCTAGCTATGAATCTGGTTCTAAATCTTCCCTCCCTTGCTGTGGACAGTTATCATAGAAACCATTGTAATTCAACTTTTTGATATTTAATGCCATTTTTTGAAAAATAGTGTAAAAGACAATGTGCATTAATAAATCTTCTCTGTTACATGCAGATATTATTTTACCGGTCATCATCACCTTGATAGTAATATCCCTCGTTGTATTCCTTCTGATGGCTTTGTACAAAATGTGCTTGAAGACAACTCCTGGTATTTATTCAGCTTTCTTTCTTTTTCAAAAAGAAAACAGTTTCAAATGAATATTTAAATATTCATTATAACTATATTATTTGTTGCAATTTTAGCTACCAAATATTTGATAGAATACTTTGAACTGACTGATTTTTGTGTGCGGTTGCTTTGTTTTTTAAAAAAATTCTGATGTTCAGTGTGTAGCACTTTTAGGCTCTTACTGTGCATTTTTAATCCAAGTGTGTTCTAAATCAGAGGTACAGAGTCTTTTCAGTTCTGGGGAAAAAGTATATGAAAAGAACACTCCCTGATATATCATATCAGAGTGAAACGACAATCTATTTTTTTGTCTTTGCAGAGAGGCAAGAAAATGGAACTGAACAGTAAGTTGCTTCCTTTTTCTTCTGTCCTTCTTCATCTTTCATGTCAAAGCAAAGGGATCTATATCTGAAGTCTAATGGTTCAGTTTTTGAAAATAACTTCTCATATAAGCTTCTCATACAAGCTTTTCAAATTTTCATTTTCCCTATATCGTTGTGTGGTTTGGAACTCATACAATATGGACAAAGTGTAAACATTAGGAAAAGTGTAAACAAAAAAAATGTACATTTTTCTGTAAAGGGGTTCAAATATTTCATCAGATGTTTTTGCTGAATTTGCAAGAGGGTGTAGAAGTGAGTCAAAATTGTCAAGACAATGGGGAAATGATGTAAACAATTCTTGATATTGGCATGTCAACAGCACTCAGCCTGAGTCCTTCCCATTGTTCAGAGTGGGAAGAGGTTTATTCTCTGTTACTCATTAAAAGAGGTCTGTCAACACATACAGAAGTTGTCCTACACTCACGAAACATTCTTTCATGCTCTGTTATGTCACTCTGCACACTAAATGTCGATGGACAAATTTCAACACTACAGAATTTTATTTTAATGTTCCCCACTATTTTTTTGGTATCTACTATTTGCCCCCAAATACAATGTCCTCAAAGGATACCAGGGCATGATGGAAGATAAAAAATGGTGACAACAGCAAAAGCAAAAACAAGTACAGTGAAGGACAGTGAGCCCTCCACTTTTCCGGGGGCTGAGACCCAGTATGGTATAGTGGTCTGAGTGCTAGGCTACAACCCAATGCATTTTTCCTTGCCTGAGAACACTTCTCTAGGAATCTCTAGGTCCTCCAGCATGATTGTATGGTCAACTTCTGATGGAAGTGGGCCATAGAGTCACAACTAGGAAACTCTAAGTTCTCCAGAGTGACTCTATGGTCCACTTCTGTGGAAGTCAACCATAGAATTGCACTGGAGAATCTAAAGATTCCTAGAAAGAACATATTTTGTCCCATGGCAGCGACAAATAGGGTAAGCTTTTTAAAAAATAAATAAATAACTGTGAATAATCAAGGCTTGATTTTTTAGTTTACTTTGAGAAAAGGGGAGTGATATTTATCAATCTCTAGATAAATGAAAATCTTCACTTTTTGTTGGAACTGAAACTATATCTGTATTGTTGTTCTTGTTCTTGTGTGCTTTCAAGTCATTTCTGACTTATGGTGACCCTATGGCTAACCAATCTGGCATTTATTTATTTTTTTGACAAAAGTTATTCAGAGTGGGTTTGCCATTACCTTCCTCTGAGGCTGAGAGAGTATGACTTGCCCAAGGCTTCTATGGCTGAGCAGGGATTCAAACCTTGGTCTCCCTTGTCCAGTGGTCAAACCAATAAATTTGTTTTCATTAGAATGCCATATAACATATAATCAAATTTTTTGTTATTTGCCATCACATAACCCCAAATGTAGCTTGCTTATATCTAATTTTATTCACAAATTTAACAGATCCATTGTTCCTTCTAAATTTTTAAAACTTTTTGTGCCACTCTTTGAATTTTGCTTTCTTTTCATTAAAGCACATATTCTCTCTTAATTATTATTTCTATTTCAGACCCAGTTTTCACAAAATCTCTGAGGAATTCCTCCTTTCAGTGGAACTTCCTTTGTCCACAAAAAAAAAGGGGGTGGATGATCATGAGGGCCACCCACACACAACCTAGTTGTAACAGTATACGTCCTATTGCATAGCTGTTGGTGACTATGCTCACCAGTTTGGTCTCATTTGGGTCATAAAGTTTCAGGATGGTGACAGCTAAGATGATTTATTTCTTTCATTCTCCTGAAATGTCTCTTCTTCAAGCAATATTGCTCTTCCATAACTCATGCAATGGCTTTAGCACTCTAAACAAATTTGGCCAGTACCATCCCAGTTAATTTACTCTTGCCAATACATCCCTAAGTTCTGGAACAGAAGGGGATATTTTAATTTCTCTTACAGACCATATGTTATCTTGATTTGGATTTGCTCTGCCCTTCCTTTCTGTCCTGTTCCAAAAATTCAATTTTGTGCAGGCAGAAGTTTCATTTTTCTCCATTAAATCTAGACTTAATAAAGTCCAGATGGACTCCCTTGAAGATTTCGACATATTTCCCTTCTGTTGACCCAGATACCAAGCTGTCATCCTTAAAAACAATAACATGTTCAACTTCCCTTTTTAGCTTCTTCAGTTACCTCTGGAAGATCTTTGCGGCACTGTTGTGATTCCCCAAAAGACAATCATTTGAAGAAGGATCTTCCAAACAATGCTTTGAATACATTCAACTTGGCCCTTCTTTCAGCTAGGGTAGAGTTTTTGCCAAAATCCACTGTGTGCCTGTATAGTTTAGGCAATGCAGTTGCTGTTTATAGTTTCTTACAAAATATTCACTTAGAAAATGTAGGTTTCACATATGTACAATGATTCTTCCATGTTTTCTTATCAGAGCAAATAATTATTAATATTCGTCTTGCATCATAAATCCTGTAATATCATCATTTGCATCTTTTCAAAGTTTGATCCAGTGTATACATTATCTTGTCATTTACTTATAATCCTTTTTCTTATAGTTATTTAACCTTACTTAGCACTTATAACACATGTTAAAAGTACTTGCATCTGTTATTATTTATTTATTTATTTGTTCGTTGATTTATTTTTTGTCACATTTCTTATTATTATTTCTTATTATTTTACATGAACAAGGGAGCTTATATAACTCTCTGATTATGAAAAAATAAATTTAATGGACCCCAGTCCTTTTCAATCTTCTTGTCAGATTGCCCTCTAAGTCTCTGTGTTAAATTATCTGCGAACTTAATCTCATGTAAACTTTGAATCCATTGATCGATGTTTGGTCTCTCTTCCTTCTTCCACAACTTTGCGTATTCTATTCTAGCTATTGTTATCATATATAACAGGATCTTTGAGTATTTCTTCTGTATAGTTTGGTCTAGGATATGTAGCATATTCAGCAAGTAAATCTCCAGTTCTTTAGAGTAACCCCCACTAAATTAACTATGATTTACTTTTAAGCAAAGATTTAGAGTATAAAGAATACTTGTACTTTGTCTTGTCCCCAGTGAGAAAGAATATCTCAATACATGGAGACTTCCTTATCAAGAAAATAAGATTTTCCTCATTTCTTTATGTTGGGATTTTTTTGGAAATATTAATTCTCCCCCTCCCCAAAAAAAGAAGCAAAAACCAACTTTTTGCACAGAAATCATAGCACAAAATACAGTTTTCTTCACCAAAGTGTGGAGAGTTTGGCAAAAAAAAAGGGGGGGGTGTTGTGCAAACATTTTTTCCCATTTCATTTCATTTTGAGGCCTTTTTATTTGCAAAATGTGAAAAGGCATTGAAAAATGCACCAAAAACTCTTGTAATATGACGGGGAAAGAACTTTTAAAATTATTCATTCTGGCTGAAAAGGACAAAACAAGCAAGGATTTATATCCCTAGTCAAGATGTATTGTCTCATTCAGAGGAAGAACAATCTAATTGTATTTCTGTGCTGGGGCCAAGGGAAACCAAGAGAATTTGCCTTCCATGCTTAGTGCTGAAAAAATGACCCTGCTTTTTCCCAAAATGAAAATGCAGCAACCTGCCGGGAAAGAAACAGAGCTACCTACTGCTCCACCTCCACCTTCCTGGCTTCCATGCTGGAAGGAGAGTCTTTTCTCACTCATCTGCTCTGCATGAAAACACAATAGGCTGCAGAGGGGAAAATGGCCAACCCTTTGCCTGGTGTGGAAGCCAAGGAAGTTGCCTGTGAAAGGAGAAAGCAGTCTGATAGCACACTTGGGATCTATAACAAAAAAGATGAAGGACTGTGATTTGCAAGGGAGTCTGCTCCAGCTGGACTCAGACCATAGTCTATCCCCTCCCCTCCCTAGACTAGAAAGAACCCTCTTACAGAAATGTACTCCTTGTCATTCATGGTTTTTTTAAAAAAAATAAAGTTAACATTTTGGTATGTTCCAACAGAGCCCCATCAGATAAAGAGAATGTGAAACTTATCTCTGTTAAGACAACCTCTTCAGAAACTGGTAAGCTGCACTTGCTTATTAACAATTGTTCTCCAGGTTAGCAGGAAGTGAAAACTGGACTTTAAAAATATTGTTCAGGATGAAACAAAACACCCAGCTATTACCAATCCTCTTGGCCTTCATAGTTAGCCAGTGTGAACTGAGAATGCACCTAGTCACTCCTCCAGAACTTGCAAATGTTACTTGTGGGGGTTAAAACTCCCCACAAGAAATATTTGCATGCTATGGAAAAGTGACAGGTTGCATTCTCAGTTCACACAGGCCAACTATGAAGGCCAAGAGGATTAGTAAAAATTGGATGATTTGGAAATGTTACTTTGTGGTAGCTCAAATGTTACCTGTGCGGTCCAAAACTCCCAGAATCCCATGATGGCTGAGATGTTCTCAGGGTTCTGAAGTTCCAGTTGTCTGAGGGAGTCTGGGCATTGCTGTCCAAAAAAGTAACATTTCCACATTCAGCACTCTTCTGTAGTGTGGCCCATCATAAGGGCACAATGTTTCTTTCCCATTACCAATCTTTCAGCTGGGGGGAAAAAATCATGACCAGATTCCAAAACATTGAGGACTCAACATAATACATTCAAGGAAAGCAAGGCTGGCATCCGTCATCGTCGTCATTGTTGTTGTCATCAATGCAGAGGTTGGTATTCCCTTCCTCTCTCCACACTAACCAAAGCCTCAACCCCTAGGACCATAGAGTCACTGTAACATCCTTGTGGCCATTCTGTGCCTGGTGGAAGGAAGACTGGAGAGCATCAGGCTATGCCCCTGTAGCCAGACACAAAGCGATTACATCTGGAGACATGTGGAAGACCACAGCAGACCACAACAGATGATGTAATCATTTTGTGTCTAGCTACAAAGACACAGCCAGATGCTTCTCTGATCTCTCCCACTTTCCACTAGGGATGGGCTGACTATGGGAGAGGAGCAGCAAGCCCAAGGACTGCTGAATGGTCAACTGTAGTGTAGTTCTGCATGCAGTACACTGACCCCTACAGGATGCCAGCCCTAGTATTCTCAAAGTCTTTCCTTTAGCCTTTGTGCTTTCTAATAGCAAGATGGGACTCACATAGACCATTCTTTACCTTTTAGAGAGAGGAAGAGAAAGCTTCCAGTGCCTCTGGAAAGTTCCACATCTTCCATCCTGTCTAAAAGTTCTTTTGCAGGAAAAAAATGCTCAATAAACTCATTACTGAACAATGTCGTACACTTCACATATTATATTTGGAAAATATCTGAGTCATAATCACTTGAGAAATCTTATTTTTCTCTTCCTTCTCACACTCCAGTTAATTCAATTCATATTTAATATACTTTTCGCTGCTGGATTTTGAAAGTTTTTAATACATTTTCGGCTCACATGTGTTTCTATAAGTTTTAAATCCACTTTTGCCTCGCGTTCTGTGAAATATTGTGTTTTTCAGTTAAATCTAAACGGAAAGGACTTTCTGCCTCCAAATCTTACTGGGGTACTTTTTCATATGTATGATCACATTCACCTTTATCTAGGCCAGAACACACATGGAAGGTTGGAGGGTACTTTTTGGCATCTCCCAACCCCTCCAAAGCTGGAACCTGTCCCATTTTCAGGAAATAGAGATGGTGTTCCACTCACATCCAGTCAGTTTGGGAAACTGTTTTTGGCTGTTATGGGAAGGATCAATAATAACAAACCAACTAGTCCCCCAGAATCACTTTGTCCCTAAATACCAGGGGTTTGGGGAAGGGCGTTCAGCCACTGAGCCTTCCCTCATGATTCCCACCTCTGCATGATTCCCACCTCTGGACCATGCCTTCAAATGAGACCAGTTTCTTGAGATCTGAAAATGGGGAATCCAAGGAAAAGCACCTCATAATTGCATAAATATATAGATTCATAAACATGGGCAATTGTGAAATTACAGCTTAGTTTTGTAACCTAGGACATGGCTGTGTTAACATGTAGTGCAATCATGATTTAAGAAAGCTTAACTGTCATTAAGAGTGATCTCTGAACCAATTTAAATAGTCAATATTTGCCACAGGAGTTTAATTAACCCATTTTTCTTTAAGTGAGGGGGCAAGTGGTAACTCTGTTACATTCAGGCTATTGGTTTAACTGTACACTGTCCTCTTCAGCTCATCTCGTATGTACTGATGACAATAATAATTTCTCCCCTAAGAAAGAAGACCTGGTACAATATTACAAAAAGAGCTCTGCTAGGGAGCTGCAGGAAACCTTCTTAATAAACCAGTCACATCACTAATACCTGTGTGGGATCTGCTTCATGATTCAACAGACAGAACAGTGTGTGTGTGCTAATATACAATGGTTTTGGATGGTTTTCATCTAGTATTTCCTATTAATAGTTTAGTAAGATTTTATATAACATTTTTCATCTCATCCCAACCTGATACCCTCCATATGTGCTTGTCAACATCACCCATCATCCTCAGTTAGCACCATTGCCTAGACTGGCTGGGAATGATAGGTATTGTTGCTGAACACATCTAGAAGGTACCAGAGTAGTAAAGGTTGTTTTAAACTACTGCTATTCCCATTAATCTTTATTTCCTTCTGGGCTAGGTATGTCCAGTTTCTTGACCCTTTCCTCATATGACTTGCCTTTAGACATGTCATTACCATTGGAGTCCTTCAAACCAATGTGAGTACTCTCATTGGTTACAAGATTGGAGCCTCAAGATTGCAGTACCTGAGCATGCACTTAGATTTTTGATTTAAACTTGTGTCGTTAAAGTTGGGTTGCAGTTCTTTTCAGATGGCTGCCACTACAGTAGTAGAACATATCCCAATGTATTTCTGTATGGAGTTATGCAGAATGTTACTAAAACTGGGCAAAAAAAAATCACTTACTTGCTTTTTTAAATGTTATAAATGAGTATCTAAATTTATTGCTTATTATGCACTTATGGAGAGTACATGCAGACCAAATGGATTAATATTTTGGCCAAATGTTTTTGAAATACAGGTAATTTCTATTGGCCTCCAACATTGACTGCAATGAGGTATGACCAGAAATTGTAAATATTCCTTTTTTGAGCTACAGTTCTCACAGTCCCCCAAGTAATTGGCTGGCTGGTGGATTCTGGAAGTTGTCATCCAAAAAAAGAATATTTACTTGTGTATGACTAATGCATTGAACTCTGATGTCATTATGTCTTTGTGTCGAATTAATTGACTATTCTTTTCTCTTCTCTTTCTTAGGAGAGCAAGCTTCTCAAGGGAAGAATAAGACTCGTCAGCATAATGATTCCTCTTCACACCTGAGCAACAAATGTGTATGTGCAAAGCTTTCTTTCTATTTGTTCAACATGGAATTAATATCTCTGATCATCAGTGGTATTCAGTAGTTTTTGCAGGAAAAGACAGAGAACCTTTTTCTTATAAACTTATATATTGTTTTGGAGACAAAACTGGGGTGTAGCCCCAAACAGTGAAAGAAAGACACACAAACATCTCAGAGGAGCAAGTTTGCAATTCAGAGCATTAATGAGAGCAAACTTAAGGTGGCTTTTGAGTATTACCTGGGCCACTTTAGACTTGAGGCCTACATAGTGGGATAAACAGAGATATCTTGGCACAAGGAAGTCATCTGTTCATTCTGATTTCATGTTTTAGTTATGGATGCAACCCTGCTCCAAAACAAAGACCAGTGAGAATGTTTCCCATGGAGTAAGGGCCTAAATGATATGTTACTATAGATCCCATAATTCAGGGGTTGGCTGCTCATGGCAGTTGGAGCTAACTTGAAAATCCGTCTGCAAGCAGCCAATTCAAATCTCTGACAAAGTCCATACACCTTCCTCAAGGAGGAGCAGAGTCAAAATGGAAAGGGGTTGGCACAAAGAAAGCTTGGCACTTTAGAAGCTGGTCTCACCTCCAGGGTCCTCACAGAGTTCCCACAAAAGAACACATCTTCAGACAGAAAAATAGTACATATACTTGCCATAATCAAACAGGTAACAGATATTGTCTCTCTGCCTCTCTACCCATATTGTGAAATATAACTTACTGCAGGAGTTGGGGCCATCAGGCAATTCATTGTCCCATCCCCACTAGTAGCAACCATTGATGGATTCCAGGAGGAGAAATTCAAAATGCTGATGATGTCTACTTGTTCAGTGGGTTCTTTTTCACCATGAGCCAGAAGGTGGAAAACTTGACATGGGGCTACAGATACTCATGATGAAAGCAGAGCATTACGTTTTTGGTCTACACCTCCGAGAATTCTGGCCATGCTGGCTTAAAGAGTCTGCAGCTGTGGACCAAAAATTACTTTCTTCGATGTACATTATTGAACAAATTTGTGAATGTGCTTGGCTGTTGCATTCACATTACCCTGAAGATGACAGAGTCAGATCCATGTTGCATTCTCTCTAGCTGTTAAGATGGATTGAAGGAAGCACTGGTACGTCTGAATAATTGCCTGTGTCTCTGAGTAGCTGCCCATGCCTAGCATCCTATTGGTTTCTTACACATGAGTATATTCCCTTACAAATCCCGTTGCATTTTCTTGACTGAGGTAACATTTGTATTCAGCTTAAGGTTACAAAAACAGAGTCCCATATGTGGTTCCATCGCACATGGTGAGTTTCATGTTGCACACCATTGTGTTGTTGTTTTTTAATTATTTTTTATTCAACAGAACAATGAAAAGGAGGGGGGAAATGCTAAGAGAGATAAAAAAAATAGAAAACATACATTCCACATAATAACATAACATATATGCACATAGAACATAAATAACCATTTGATTAATGTACACAGAACATCCATCTGCACTTTTACATTAATTTTCTTTTTTCCCCATTACAATGTATTCATAATTCATATTATATACAAGTTATTTCTGTAAATTTTCACAATAATAATCTAATAAATAATAAATATTTCATAGGCAATCAACAATAAACAATAAACAAAGAAAAAACTTTTTTAAAAAACCAGAAGACTATCCCCCCGGGCGAAAGACAGTTTGTTGCATTGATTGGGAAAATAAAAAAAAATTTCCCAAAAATAATTAGTTTCAACCTCCGATCGTAACCTTCACATAATCATTGGTTGTGTTTCTTTCTTTACCTTTGTTAAAAAGGAAAAAGCAAAACCTTATCCATATACTCTCATAAATAACTTTCTCCTCATATTTATACAGGGAGCCTTTGCAGACTAACACAATACAGGAATACAAATACATCAGCAACAAGAGTACGCAATAAACACTTCCTTTATGAGTTATCTTTAACATACTTAAATAAGGGGCACCATACTTCATAAAACTGCTTTGTAGTTTTATATTGAAGCATAAAAGTGAGCTTATCCAATTTCACTATCTCCAGAAGTTTATCCCACCATTCCTCCTCATGGGGAATAGTTTTTTTCCACCAGTGTCCAGCCAAGACTATTCTAGCTGATACAGTCATGTGCCACACTAGTCGTTGAGTATGCTCATTTAAAGTACATAAATTTACCATACCCAATAGAAAAATTTCTGGAGTTAGATTTATATTGATGCCCAAAACTCTTTGCATTTTAATTCGGATTTTGAACCAGAACTTTTTAACCTTTTCACACCCCCACCACTGGTGAAAGAACGTTCCCCTTTCTTTATTACACTTCCAACAAAGATCATTATTATTCTTTAAAATTTTGGTTATCCTAACTGGCGGGAGATACCATTGAAACCATAACTTAATGACGTTCTCTTGAAGATAATAGGACCTAGTAAACCTAAGCACTTTCTTCCATGCACCAGCCCAATTATCTAAATCTATAGTATGGCCGACATCTCTAGCCCACCTAATCATATAATCCTTGACCACCTCATTTTCTAACTCAAGTTGGAGTAAATATTGATAAAATTTTGACAAGAGACCACATTCCCCACTTCTCATAATCAATTCAATTTGTGAGGGTTTGGTAGTAGAGCCCCCTTCTGCAAGGTCCTTTTTAAATCTCTCTTTTAACTGTAAAAAGGGGAACCATTGTAAGATAATTCCATCCTGTTCCAGTTGTGAACGTTCTTTCAAACAAATCTGGTCATTTTGTTTATAAGTCAAATCCTTATGATTGGTCCATTTTGTATCTCTCCACAAAGTTTGAATAGAAAAGGCTTCTAGCGGTGATACCACCATTGGGATTCCTGGACCTAAATGGCTTCTAATTTTAATCCAAATGTCAAATAAGGATCTGCGAATAACATGATTTCTAAAAAGTTTTGGTAATTCTTTTCGTTGATACCATAAGTAATAATGCCAAACTAGCGGTAGATCATGACCTTCTAAGCTCAATAGTCTGGGGTTGTCTAACAAAATCCAAGGCTTAATCCATGCCAGACAACTAGCTTCATAATATAATCTAATGTTAGGCAACGCCAGCCCTCCATTCTGTCTCTTGTCTGTCATGGGTATTGTTTTAATTCTCTACAATTTCTTTTGCCATAGAAATTGAGATATACCTTTCTCACATTCCTTAAACCATTTGGTTGAGATATTAATTGGTATCATTTGGAATAAAAACAATAGCCTTGGCAGCACACCCATTTTAATTATGGATATGCTACCCAATAGGGACAGATCTAGTTTTCCCCAATTTTCAATTTTTTAAAATTGTTTTCAATGTCAATTGGTAGTTGTTTTGAAATAGTTGGGTATTGTTAGTAGTGATCCAAATCCCCAAGTATTTCACTTTAGTGGCTGATTGAATCCCCGATAAGGTTTCTAACTTTTTAACCTCTTCTGCTTTCATATTTTTGGTCAGTATCTTAGTTGTTTGCTTATTAATTCTAAACCCCGCTAGTCTCCTATATCTATTCAATATTTCCAATAACCGAGCAATTTGGTGAATAAGGTTTTCTAAATATAACACAATATCGTCCGCGAAGGCCTTGTATTTATATTGGTCTTTTCCCACCTTAATACCTTTAAGGTGATCATTATGTTGAATATCTCTGAGTAGTACTTCCAATGTCACTATGAAAATTAAGCGTGACAACGGGCATCCTTGTCTAGTCCCTTTCATGATAGGAAAATTCTCACATCTTTCAGAATTTACTAACAGGTGGGCCCTCTGGTCTGAATATATCAATTTCACCCATTCTAAAAAAAACCTTACTAAAGTTCATCTTTTCCATGACTACTAACATAAATTTCCAATTCAGGTTGTCAAACGCCTTCTCTGCATCTAGAAAGATCAGAGCTCCTTTCTTTTTGTTGTGAACATGAAGATATTCGACAACATCTGTCGTAGATATTAAATTATTTCTCATAAAAAGGTTCGGAAGAAAACCACTCTGATCCTCACCTACATAAGCATGGAGAATCTTCTTTAACCTCTGTGACAGGATGACACTAAATATCTTATAATCCTCGTTAAGCAGAGAAATACGTCTAAAGTCTTTAGGAGTCGGGTATTTTTCCTCCGTCTTTGGAATTAATGCTATACTTGCCTCCTTCCAACTTGGAGGAATTGAGCCTTCATTAATTATTGCATTGAACATCTTCTGCATTGGTAGCAGTAACACATCTTGAAAGGTCTTGTAATAACTTGTTGGTAAGCCATCCGGTCCTGGCGTTTTGTTGAGTTTGGCCCATCCAATCCTCTCCTTGATTTCAGCTAATGATATAGGTTTGTTCAGAACTTCTCCGTGTTCTGATGATAGTTGGGGAAGGGTTTTATCCTTAAGGAACTGATTAACGTTCTCTACATCCACCTCTTTAGGGTATCCATACAAATTTTGATAAAAATAGACAAGACTTTTAATGATACTTTCTCTATCTGTGAGTACTCTATCACCCTCTTTAATCCCATTAATTGTCCTTTTCTTCCTTTCTCTGCGTATTCTATATGCCAACCAACGACCCGGTTTGTTGGCATTTTCAAAAGAGTTTTGTCATACAAATCTCTTTTTTTTTCCTTCCAATTGCTCCATTGCCATGTCCAACAGTTGGTCTTGCAAAATCTTTAGCTTCCTCCTCAGTTTTTCACTCTCTGGTATTTGCTGCAACTTCTTTTCTACTATTCTGATCTCTTCCAATACCTTATTCATAACTTCATTCTGGTTCTTCCTCAATTCTGATAACTTCTGTATAAATAACCCCCTTATCACCGCCTTCAAAGCATCCCAAACCATAGATGTTGCAACTCGATTATCCATATTGTCTCTAAAGAAAGCTTCTAATTCTTTCCTGCAACATTGGACTGCATCTTCTTGATAAAGAATACTGTCATTTAACCTCCAGTTACCTCTTTTCCTATCAGTCTGAATACGTACACTCAAAGGGTTATGATCACTGAAGGTTTTGGGTAGAATATCTGCAGATTTTATCTTGTTTATCATCATCTCGGAAATCCATATCATATCAGTTCTGGACCATGTGCCATAACGGTTCAAAAAGAATGTATAATCTTTCTCTTTAGGATGTTTGTGTCTCCAGATGTCTCTCAATTGGTATTCACGCACCAGCTTAAAAAATTCCTTGGGGAGTTTCCCATGTTTACTCAAATGATGTGCCTTGCTTCTATCCATCTGCATGTCCGCCACATCGTTCAAATCTCCCAAGAGACATAGGTTCTCATATGATTGCTCTTTTAGCATCTTTGCCAAGTCTTCATAAAAGCTGGCCTTAGCGTTACATGGAATATATACTCCAACCAAATTTCCCATTAAAGATCCCATTAAATTTAATTTCTACACCCAAAAATCTTCCCTTAGTGTCATTGAATTTTAGAATGGGGGATAAGTGTGGTTTAACATATAATGCGACCCCTCGTTTCTTAACAGTGGCGGCTGATATG
>CAOLHI010007136.1:0-18551 GCA_948474755.1 Ctenosaura bakeri
TCTGCAAGTGCTAAAACCTGTTTACCAATTCATCTTTTTATTTAGTAATCTGTGACAGCCAGAATCTGAGACACAATTTATATGAGATACACAGGGTGCATGCAAAATGCTCACTCCTTGTTCATACCACTCAGCTTCTTATTTATAATGAAGCACCTTCTCCACTGCATGCGTTATTAACATGAAAGCATGGCCCTTTTCTGGGCCAAAGCCACTAGCACATTGGGGTGCATGGGAAAGAGCTGTCACAGGGTTAGAAGACATTTTGAATGAGACAGTGTGCCATTTAAACCTTTGCGCAGGCAAGTATTGTACCTGCATCCTCTATTTCATATTAATTAGCCACAATTAATATTAATATGACAGCTGAAATCAGTCTCACATTTGTTTGTGACAAAATTACAATCTAGTTGAGGAAAGGAAAGGAAAGGAAAGAAGTTCCCTTAGTAACCTGCCCATATTCTTCTACTACAACCATTAAGGAAGACATGTAGTTCATATAAATGTTGTGAAGTGGGGATGGTGGTTGGCAGTTTTACCATTTTTTCTAATGTTGGTTTTAGATGTGAAAGTGATCCTTGTATAATAAACATGTAATGAAGTTACTGAATATAACTGTGTGGGGAAAGGCATAAAGAAAGTTGGACTTTTGAGGATAAAAAATACCCATGCAAAATAAATATTTTTATAGTTTGTGTTGTCTCTTTTTTTTAAAGCCTTATTCATCTGTATTCATAGCATGGCTAATTAACTGTCAATAAATCAACCTGTCTTTTTCTTTCTTTCTTTCTTTCTTTCTTTCTTTCTTTCTTTCTTTCTTTCTTTCTTTCTTTCTTGTGGCAAGATTATAGTGTGACAGTTGAAACATCAAAAATAATGCACAAATCTGTGTTATGCTACAAAAGAAAATAAGTTGATCAAAGAATACTTTCAAGTCTTGGAATTTACTTTTTGAATGTGCCACTGAATCCTATCACAACACATTGCTCTAACTGAACTCTCTCACTGAGGTTTGGATGGATTTCTTAAGACTGTAGCTATGGAAAAATAACATACTTCTCCTTCCCTCTATAGGTTATAAAGAAAGTCTGTGATAAAGAAACCCAATGATATTTTGAGTGGATTGTTTGTTGCAACAGAAATGCTGTTGTCTGCTCCTCAAGGGATAAGATCACCCTCCCCACACTTCCAGAAGCTGTCAATGGGATTTCTAGGCTAGTAAGTCTCTTGGGCAAATAAAAGTAATCCTCCAGGTAAATTCTAGAGCAACTTTCAGGTACAAACCCAGAACACTGGTGAACCTCTGTTGGTGTAGTAGACAGGTAGTGGGTAGGGATAAAGAAGGATACTTTAGTCTTGCAGCTACTGCTAAGTAAGAATAAATCTGAAAAGTCACAAAATTCTTCATGAATAGGATCAAAAGAATTTAAGATTTAAAATTTAAAGACTTAAAATTAATATAGGGGAACGCAAAACTGGCAGAATTATTTATATCTTCTGATTTACTCACATAATACACATTTTTTAGGGAAGTCTACTCCATTTTTACAAGTCAAGAGTTCTTCAAAATATTAGTGTGGTGGAATTTCTTTTTTTTTAGTAAATTGAATGCATTGATTAGTATTCTAGTTTTTGGAGCATCAGAAAACAAACTCACATCATATTCTACAAGACATTCCCTTAGGTATTTAAACGTAGCAGTCTTATCTCTTCTCAATCTTCTCCTCTCCAGGTCAAATATTTTTTAAGAATCTTTCTGTCATGTCATTGCCATGTTAGTTCAGAAGGTAGTGGATGGGGCTACTATAGTGGGATTTTACAAATTTTTTTCCTAGAGAGCAAAAACAGGGCAGTCCAGAACACATTTAAATTGATTCACAGAGTGAACCCCTGGGTTCCAGCTTAAAGGGCCTCTGAATTAGGATATATGACAAGTTTGAGTTCAGCCCAAGGTACAGGAGATTTGCTTCCTCCTGGATGTTCCACAGGTGGGATACAATTTGCAGTCTAGAATCCTCACATTGTCATATAGCCATGGGGGGAAGTACCAATATAGAAAAATACACCTTTCATAGAATCATTGAACTGGAAAAGACAACAAGGGCCACTGAATCCAACCCCACCATGCAGGAACACACAAAGTATTCCCAACAGATGGCCATCCAGTCTCTGTTTAAAAATCTCCAAAGAAGGAGACTCCACCACACTTCAAGGCAGCATATTCCATTGTCAAACTGCTCTTGCTGTCAGGAAGTTCTTTCTAATGTTTAGGTGGAATCTTTTTCCCTGAAGTTTGAAGCCATTTCTCCATGTTCCAGTCCCCAGAGCAGCAGAAAACAAGTTTGCTCCATCCTCCATATGACATCCGTTCAAATATTTAAGCATAACTACCATAGCATCCATTAGTCTTCTCTTCTCCAGGCTAAACATACCCTGCTTCCTAGGCCACTCCTCATAGGACATGGTTTTCAGGACTTTTTGCGTTTTGGTTCCCCTCCTTCGGATACACTCCAGCTTGTCAATATTCTTCCTGAACTGAGGTGCCCAGAACTGGACATGGTATTTCAGGTAGAGTATGACCAAAGCAAAACAGAGTTGTACTATTACTTCCCTTGACTTAGACACTATACTTCTAGAATCACATTGGCTTTTTTAGCTGCTGCATTACACTGTTGATTTATGTTCAACCCAAGGTACAGTCCAGCCAACTAAGCTTGTGATCTACTAAGTTTGTGGTCTACTAAGACTCCTATGTCCCTTTTTCACATGTGCAGGGTGTACCAGGTGCTACCCAACATATTTCTGTGCATTTTATTTTTTTTCCCTGTTAAAGCGTAACACCTTACATTCTTCCTGTTGAAATTCATTTTGTTAGTTTTGGTCCAGGTCTCCAATCTGTTAACGTCATTTTGAATTCTGATCCCCTCCTCTGGTGTATTAGCTATCCCTCCTCATTTTGTGTCATCTGGAAATTTGATAAGAATGCCTTCTACTCCCTCATCCTAGTCATTTGAAAGAGAAAGTTGAATATCATTGGACCCATTTCAAATGTATTTTCATTCACATCCTGATTTTTCAATGTTCCCTAAAAGGCTTAAGGCTACTTAGAAATATTTGATGGACAAATATGCCAATTAAAATATGTTTTATTAAAAATGGTTTCATCCAGTCTATGGTATGCTGGTCACCACCAATGCTACTCTGGTGATTAAAATTCAGTGACTGATATTGAAGAAATATGCTTTGGGATGTCAAAGAATCATGTTTCCCATGGATTTGTTTTCCATCCATTCAGATTCATGCAAAACATAGCTGAAGCATATTTAGACACTGAGGAGACTGTGTTCCACCAATGCATATGATTGGAATCATCCACAGAAATATGTGCTTTAAAAAAAGAAGCAAGGAAAAGAATTAATCTTGTCATCCAAAAGTAGAGTAATAGAAATATGAAAGGGAAGCTCTTTACACATATAGGCATTATGGATGTGCACAGGCACACTGTTTTGTAAGTGGGTATTTGCCTAAGATTACAGGGTCATTTTGTGAAAATTGTTGATTTATTATACCCTTTTCCCCCTCTTCACTGTCAGACCATATAATTAGATTATGCCATGAGAAAGCCACCCAGTTCTAACTTATATGCCAGATTCTTCCCATATTGATGTAAATACAAATGTCTATATGCTATTTTGCATTTCTGGATATGTAGGAAGATTCTCAGCCGAGCAATACAGGCCAATCAGTCTCAGCTCAATCTTCGATGTTCATTTTTAAACATACACACATACACACTTTTCTCAGAACACCCTCTTTCTCCCTTTTCTCCCTATGCCAAGACTCAATATAAATTGAATATTTTTAATGTAGCTACAATACCCTACATCTTAGAAGTGAAGCTCAGTTATTTCATGGAAAATTCCTTAGGCAATCATCCCTGTAGCATCTTTAGAGAAGTTAAAGGTCTAAGCATGCCATCTATCCCAGACATTAAAGCAAATCAGTAGTTTGCAAAACTAGACAACTACAGATCAAAAATAGACTTCCAGCCAACTCAAGCAAATGTGCGTGGGACTGAATCTTAATTCCTAAATATATTTGAGTTTCTCTCCAAAGCTTTTCACATATTCCCAGGTGGGGAAAATCCTGCAGGGCTAGAAAGATAAACAGCATATCCCCTTTACATCAGAGATGTAGGAAAAAAGAAATGGACTATGTGTTTAAAGTAGCTCATTTTTGAACATGATTTCATGAATAAATTTGGTATTTTAAGTATTTGAAATGTCAAATTTCCACTCAATCTAAATACAATTTGTCTGGGTGGGTGAGTGGGTGGGTGGGTGGGTGGGTGGGTGTGGATGTGAATGTTGACAAAGGGAAGGCTGCTTATATATAATACATCAAGAGTTGTGCATAATTTTTTTTTTCTTTTTCTTATTTTCCTTCTTTCATTATAACTTGGTTGCAGAGGGTCAGAGCCCCTTTGTGTGTTGGTTAGTGTTTAGTCAGTTATTGAGTTAGTGTTCTAGTAAGTGAGTGTTTAGTGTTTCTTTCTTTTTTCGTATTGTGTTTTAATTTGTTTATGTTAAAATGATGTTTATGTTTATGTTAAAAATTATAGTGGTTGTTTTTGTTATTTTGTGTTAAAACCGATGAGAGAGAGGGGTGGCGGACTTGTGCATGTACAGACTAGACTTCAGTTAAAACCATTTAAAATTCAACACCTAATATGTATGACAATCAAACTAACACTGATAATTGGCAACAATATTTGGAGGCACCAGACTTTAGGTGAGAGAATGATAATTTCCACCACCTCCCCATTCAATACAACACAGACCAGAATCATTATTTTCTGGCTCCTTCTCCATAAAACACCTTTGCTAAAAAAGCAAATCTGTTGCAGAAGTCTTTTTTTTTAAAAAAAAAAAAAACACCTTTAACTGAAGTAGTTCCTTTCTAGTCTTCAATTTTACATTTATAGTTTTATTACATACAAGAATTTACATTTACACGTTAGGCAGGGTTCCTTCAGATAGGTCAGGGGATAATGAAAGGAGTACAGGTGACCCAAATGTACCTATTCACTTTCTCAGTCACATTCTGTCACATTCTGTTGTTTTTGTACTTTGTTATAAGCAGCAAAACACACAGAGAGAACTCAAGGAGCCCAAGGCAAGGGTAGTTCTGGGGTCTGAAGGCTAGGCTGGTTAACACTGGGAAGAAAATGCATCTTTTCTGTAGTTAGATTCAATTTCATCTGTTTCTCCCAAGTCATACATTCAGTGCACACACACACATACGCCCTAGCAAAGGTCCCCTGTTCTTTCTTTCATACTTGTAAATTCTGGAAATTTCTCTTCCCTTTCTCCCTTGTTCATTGCTTCTGATCTTTCTAGTCACCAATACACATTGGCTGACACTTTTTCTTGAAAATTAGCTGAAGAAGAGAGTGTTTGTGTGACCCTCTATACCCTATTGATTGTGGGTCCTGCGTAAGACTCATAACTCTTAAGAGTGTATTAGATTACTTTACATCTATCACTCCGGTCAGAAAAATAATGACTCGATTCATCCATCCACCCATCCATCCGTTCTCCCAACACAGCCTCCAAGAAATCTCCCTTTCCAAAAAACCTGCCCCCCATCCTTGTCATTTGGCAGTGTCAGGGGATGATAGGAGTTTCAGCCCCACAGAAAATGCAGCAGAAAAGCCAGAGCACAGCTAGCCAACAGCAGCAACCTTGTTCCCCAATAAGGATACTCACACACAGGAGTTTCTTCCGAAACAGGAGGCACTTTATCTCGCAGCAAAGTTCCGTTATATACAAAACAAAGGATAGACCAACAGAGGCTTGCACCAGACACCAGGTTTGAACAACAGACAATATAGACTGGGGATTGCTTTCTTATATGCATATCTACAACCAATCGGGTAAGGGTTTGCACACCTCCCTTTACCTTCTGCACATGACCCCAGTTCCTTATGCAACCTTGCAATTACCCACAGCTGGGGCATGATGCAACATCTTTGCAGTGGGCTGATCATTTTCCAGGGTTCCCTGCCTGGAATCCCTGACAGGCAGTCCCATGGCCAGAATCTTGTTTGTCATCTCCAATGAGTGTAGACTCATTGTATTAATTATCAAATGGTGAATCAACATGTAGGCAAGTCCAACTGATTTTGTGGGTCTAATCTAGGTGGGATTTACAATAGAATTTAGAACTGTAGATTCATGCAGGCCCACAGTACGCACATAGATATAGGCCAGAGTCCCATTGCCAGTGATGTATTAAAGTCTTTTACTCCAAGCCTCAAGTCAAGTCTCAAGCCCTTGCAAAATACTTTCAAGTCAAGTCTCAGGTCAAGTCTCAAGTCTGGGAGCCAACTATACATCCCAATTTATATACCAGAATTTCTGGACAGAGTTGAGTAAAGTCAGTTTTAACAATTTTAGTAGAGTTGCCCCTCCACATTTGTGATTTTGCCATCTACAGCTTCAGAAGTAGGGAACAGAATCCTTCTTATGCCCCAGCTTCCTGAAGCTGGAGGATTTTGTGTCAATGGGTATAAAAGAGTCTGCAGCATTGGAAGTGGGAAATAGAATCCCTCTTACTTCCCATTTGCCAAGGGGAGGCTTTTTTGGAAGTGGGGAATAGGACACTTCTTATTCTCTATTACTGAAACTCCGAAAGCTTTAGAAGGAAGGATTCTTCTTCCTTTTACTTCCTTAAGTCTGACTTGAGTCCAAGTAAATAGACTGTAGTCTACATCGCTTGGTCCCAGCTAGAGCAAACTCACTGAATAATTGTTGAATAATGAGTTAACACAAAGATCAACCCCACTGACTCAGTGGATCTGCTCTACTTGGGTCTAATAATGTTATTCATAGCCTCCTCTCAGCCTGCAAACACCTGCTCTTCTCTCTGAGGTTTATACTGGATTCTGGAAGCGATTGCAAGCTGCAACATCTTCCCAGATGACGAAGGGACAAGTAATGGGAAACTGTTATCCAATCCACCTATAGGAATGGAAGGATGAGAAGGGAAATTAAGGGCAGAATGCTTTTGTCACATCACCACAGAGTTTCTACAACTTTCACTGCAACTGAGATATTTGAAAAAAATAAAATTGCAGGATCTCCCTAAAATTGGTAGCATCAGCTTGCAAACAGACATACTGTAGACCAGGGCTTTCCAAATGGTGTGCTGTGACATGTTAGTGTGTCGCCTGAAGTGTGTAGGTGTGTTGCCTACAATCTTGGAAATGTATTTTATTATTTATAAATCATATATTTTTAAAAACATATGGAAGGTTTTCATGAGACATGTTGTGTCCCCATACAGTTCATTATTACAATTTATGTATGTGTATCTCTTATAGGGGGTTAGTTTAACCTCTGGTTTGCTAGTAAAACTGAATTACTGTGTCATGAAATAATGCATGTCTAAAAAAGTATATCACCAACAAGAAAAGTTTGGAAAGCTCTGCTGTACATTGTGTAGTAAAGCAAATGAACTGAAAGCCATTGTCAGGATGCCGTGCGTGTGGCAATTGACCAAAAGAATAATGTTAATGTAAGATAGCATCAGGGCAATTCCTAGATGGCGCAAGATTGTTTAACTTGATAGTAGCATTGCTACCAAATCATCCAGACTTGGAAGAATGAGAGAAAAGTTTTTATCTCTGTAAACATTTGTCTGTTCAGAAAGTATGAAAAATGAGTGAGGTCATTTAGGGACACTACCAGTCAGGAGAGCTAAGATATTTTTATTTATTTTTTTTTTAAAATAAACTTCCCTTTGTTTGATTCTTCTATTGTTTTCCCTCTGTTTGGTCCTTACAGACTACCTCAGGTACTGCATCTGCATTGCAGTCTTGCTTCCAAAAGTGGGGGAGTTCCTTGCAGACTAGGAGTGGGAAACTGCTGCTGTTACACCATATGTGACACCCCCCCCCCAGGTGCTTATTTTAGGTTCTCCTTAAAAAGACACTTCAAAAACCCCTCAACCTCTTTGATATATTTTAAATGGCAGATTTTTCAGTCAAAATATGCTTCCAGATCACCACAAAGACTTGGCAGTTTGAGTCTTCTTGCCTCATATTATGAGAAAATGAAGAGACTTTTAGCAATTTTAGCTGAAAACACAAACCAGAAGTGATGTTATATCCTTCCTGTCACACCAGCACCTTGTGATGCTACAGCCCATGGGCGATTTCTGTAGGGTGAAATGGACTCCATGCACTTTGTAGTTGTCTATCCCTGCTGTAGGTTTGTTAAGTGACAAATATTATCAAGAAGGTTTGTCTAAGATCCTATTTACCAACTGAACAGCATAAATTATGGTAGCTATACTGGAACTATGTTAAGTTGGCTTACACTTGCAAAAAAAGCAACAGTAGGCATTTTAAGAGTTGTCTGCCATTTCAGATTATTTGCTCTTGAACAGTGTTCTAAAAAGCGCTACCATTTGCACAATGGGTAAGTCAGTATAAAACTACTTGTGCAACCCAAATTAGGAAGGATGTTGCCACTGCAAAACATCTTAAAAACATAACAAGTTGGACATCAGTCCTTAAGGACTCTGTCTTTAAAATGTTGCTCTTTATAGTGTTCAAGGATTCAGTCCTTAAAATGTTATTCTCATGTCTGAGAAGCTTTAAGTCACTGAGAAGTGGGGAAGAATATAAATGGTTGTTCAGTTTCCATATGTCTTTGGCTAAAGATTCCTCCATCTTACCCTAATAAAACAGCTTGCTTTGCTGTGAAAATGAAAACCCTTGAAACTTGAAACTCTCATTTAGCTGTGCTACAAATTCTATTAACTTGTGATATTTAAAGGTGGGTCCGAGGAATCAACAGATTGCTGAATCTGGAAGCAGGGGTATTCTGATCTCGGATAAGGAAAAAACATGGTGTATGTACAGCATTTCCCACTGAGCTGTGTTGGTTGATCTTTTTCTTAATAGATGAAGACATACTTGTAAGTGTGTGTTCCCAACAGCATTTCTGGATCATAACTAAGGTGAGCACTGATCCTCATAGCTGTTATTTTCAATTTGATTATTGAAATGACTCAAAATCAGAGCTGCTTGTTCCAGTTTTATGATAACCACAGAGCCAGAAAGAAAACATAATATGTATTTGTTTATTTATAGTTCAGATGTTTATTTTATTCTTTAAATACTGTCTAAGTGGAAATAAAAAGATGGGCAATTTACAAACTGTATTTCAAAATCATTATTGCAGAAAGATATTTCATTATCTGCCAGATCAAACAGTCTCTGCAAAATCTGTTGCATTAATTTTCACTGAGTCATTTTATTTCCCAGTGATCATATTTCCTTCTGTATTTCAATTGTCATTTTATTTCTTTAAGGAATTCTTTCCTTTGCTATTCACTTATACATTTTCAGTGTCTAGAATTCATTAGTTTCAAAATAGGACAAATATAGTTTTGAAACATGATCTAGATTCAAGTGACCTGGCCTTATACTCTCACTTTTCACCGGAATGATTGTTATAAGTGGAGAAAAAGCAGAATGTAGTTAATTTTTAAAAGTATTTCCCCTATTTTCCCACAGGATGAGCAATACTTGGCTTGAAAGCAATACATGTGAGAAGGATATAGGAGTCTTGGTAGTCCACAAGCCAAACATGAGTCAAAAGTGCTATGTGGCAGCCAAAAAAAATCCAATACAATTCTAGACAGTATCAATAGGAATATGGTGTCCAGTTCAAGGGAGGTAATAGTGTTATTCTATTCTGCTTTGGGCATGCCTCACCTGGAATATTGTGTCCAGTTCTGGGAACCACTGCTCAAGGAGGATGCTGAAAAACTGGAACGTGCCCAGACAAGAGCAACCAAGATGATTAAAGGTCTGGAAACAAGACCTTATGAGGAAAACTGAGAGACCTGGGTATGTTTAGCTTGGAGAAGAAAAAACTGAGAAGTGACAGCACAGCTATCTTTAGACATCTGAAGGGATGTCATGTAAAAGATGGAATGAGTCATCTTTCAGGTTTGATATAATTGTGTATCCCTGCATGGCAGGGAGAAGGACTAGATGACCATTGTGGTCCCTCCCAGCTCTATGCAGGAAAAAAAATTCCACTTGAACCTCAGGAAGAACTTCCTGATGGTCAGAGCTATTCGGCAGTGGAATATGCTGCCTCGTAGTGTGGTGGAGTCTTCTTCTTTGGAGGTTTTTAAGCAGAGACTGGATGGCCATTGGTCAGGAGTGCTTTAATGTGTGTTCCTGCATAGCAGGGGGTTGGACTGGATGGTCCCTGTGGTCTCTTCCAACTCTATGATGCTATGACTCTATGATTTTATGATTCTATGATTTCTTGTTACAGTATTTGAAAAGTAATTTACTGCTATTACTCATTATACTATCATTAAAAAGTTACTTCTTGTATGACTCTTTATATTGCTTCTAGTTACTTTTTTGTTACCCTTCTGGGGGGGGGGAAGACTGGATTGAGATAAGAATGATGTAACATTTGGAAAAATTCATCTGAAAAGCTTCCACAAAGGCCTAAAAATATCCTTAACTAGGACCCTTTCCACAGCTTATCTTTTTGCAGAGCTGGGGTGTGGGGATCGCTTGAACAGCCTCCAGTGAGAGGCTCTCGCATCCCCGCTGCTTCAGCTCTGCACGAGCTGCCTGCTCCTGAGCAGGCAGCACGAGATCCCCGCCTCTTCCTTCTGCAGCGCAGTGCAGCCTGGGAGTTTCCCGTGCTGCACTGGAGCAGGAAGCATGACCACTGCAGCTCCAAAGGCTCCGCACGCACGGCAAGTGCACGTGGGACCCTGGAGCAATGCGCGATCGGGTACCATTTTCAGCTAAAAGCCAAAAATGAAAAAGTGTGCGAGTGGTGCCTTTCTTACCCTGGAGCGTCGCAAGATTGTGAGTGCGTCATGCAAATTGCTCCTCACAATTGCACAATGCTCCAGGCGCCCTATCACATGGCAATTGCCGTGTGAAAAGGGCCTCAGAAAAACCTCAAAAGACAGATTAACATTTTCACTTGTTATATTAATTTTCAAATGTAACAATTGCACCTTTGTTGACAAAAATTTACTCATTATACATAAGAACATTGTATGTAATTGCAGTGTCCCAGAAACAGGAATTCAAAAATTTCAACAAGTGGTTAATGAAGATGAATTGCTGAAGTCAGTACAGTGAGGAAACTGGAACAAAACCAATCAACCACTTAGAAGCATCTTCTGTTAAATTCATCTGGGACTGATATCTGTGGTTGTTGTTTCTGCTGCTGTTGTGTGCCTTCAAGTAATTTCTAACTTATGGTAACCCTAAGGTGAACCTATCATGGGGTTTTCTGGGGGCTGAGAGTGTGTGATTCACCCAAGATCATCCAGTGGGTTTTCATAGCTGAGTAGGGCACTGAACCCTGGTAGTTCAAATCACTACACCATGCTGGCTCTCTGATGTTTATGATTCTTCTCTTCCAGTTCTCTCCTTGTTTTTCATAAAAGAATTAATAAATTAGCTGTTCTGACAAAAGAAGGGATGGAATCACAAAACAAAGTGCATGCAACTTCTGAGCCATTTGTTGTCAACTGGATGGCCCCTGGGGTCTCTTCCAACTCTACATTTCTATGATTCTATGATTCTATGATATATTCAGCTTTGAATACAGGAAAAAGTTATACAATAAAGGATTGAACATGGGCGTACTCACTTGAGCACAAATTATGGTCAGTTGTGGTATTAATTCAAATAAGCTTCTCTTTCCTACCACTCTGGCCCTTAGTACGTTGTATGATTGAGGAAGTATAAAGAAGAAATGCGATTGTAAAAAGACTTCTATACTTCATGAAAAGGAACTGTAGGGTGGGGTGTATTTTTTGTTTAGTTCTAGAACAAAACAGAGATTATGTCCAACATAGAATGCAGTTAATAGCCTTTAGTGGGAAGTGACCTTTCACGCTTGACCTATGTATAAACCTGACTATGTCAGCTACAAAGGACGGACTGGCATTATAAATTCTGGACAGTAGCTCACTCACAGTTGCCCTAAGTCAAATTATTGTTTGTATTTATTTTAGTGAGAAAAAATGGATTGAATGCTTGGCCTTTTAATGACACTTTTCCTCTGTTGCTTTCAGTAATAATTGTGGGGAATGCAATAGACTTTGCATCAAGAATGCAATAGACTAATTCATTTGAGTGTTTGATTAACTTGCCAGAGTTTCCATCTCCCTAGAAGCTCTTTTTTTTTTTACCCCAGGCTGGCATATCACTATAGTTCAGAGGTGGAACTTGTTTGAAATTAAACCTACTGTATTAAAAATTGAAAAGAACAGCAAGCATATGATGAATGCATAAATGGCAACATAATTGAACACTGTATCAGAATACATCTGGAAAACAATTGTAGGATCTATCAGTCTCTAACAACTAGAACAAAAACAATGAATGAGAATGGCTCTCTATATAAAGTGTTACCAACTGGCAAAACACTGTGATGGTAGAAGGGAATAAATCATATACCATTTTTAACAGGTGCATCAGATAAAAAAAATAATTCTCTAAAGAAAAAATGAGCACAATGATTTTCCAACTATAAGGTGTTAAATACATGGAAACATTAAGAAGAAATGTGATCATTTATCATATTTTTTGTTTAGTTTAATCTACCGTCTTGGCATTCCATGTACTCGTTTTGTCAAGCATATAAACTAGTCAGAGTCAGTGATCTTTACCAGAAGGATGAGCTATACAATAATATATTGAGTGTTATAAGGTGTTACAAAGGATAAACTGCAGCATACAGGGTATTTTTCCCCATGAAGGAAGCTTTAGATCATGGTGTCGTAATAACAAAGCTATTGTCTCAAAATTCTTCTCTTCATGGGAAGGAGAGCTGCAGCTCTGCCCCCTGGATACTGTGAAATGTTTATATTACATCATATCACATGTATGGGAGTAGTCTAAGGCTGTATTTTTCCCTGGACTCTGTATGTTCTCTGGTTGTAATATACTTTTATATGCCTACATGCACTTATATACTTGCTTTTGATTCACAGACTTATTATCCATGCTTGTTTGCTGTCTGTAACATGTATCTTGCTTTGCTCTAGTAAAATAGTTGACTAGTATAGAAATGATGTGTCTGAGTGTCTTTTTCCCCCTGCTTGGAACAATCAGCATGAGCATAGTACAATAGTGTAGCTTGACACTCTGGACATGATCAGAAGGGTCTTCCTATGCTACATTCATCATAATATTGTATGGGACACTGAGACTGAAACTTAGAAAGAATGACTTGCAGAAGCAAGATTTGAACCAGAAACCCCGTTGCTCAACTTTAGCAAGACTATGCTGCTGTTACGTGATTTTTTTTTAAAAAAAAATATGCAACAACAATAGATTCAATGGGTCTCCTGTAGTTGGTCCTGACAAATGGATTTAGGCCTGGGGTTCTAAGGCCTAAACCAGATGCTCTACCTTTCAGTGCCCCATTATCTGATAACTTGTTCTTTTGATGTTTCCAAGTCAAGGACACATTCCATTAATCTGACAGGGGTTCTGCTCTTTCTTCAGTTCTTTTTGCCTATGGAGGCCTGCTTGGGAATGCTTGTGCTCACATGCTGCTTGCAAAGCAAGTTAAAAGGTGGAGAAAAAGTGTCAAGCTAGCTGGGAGGCTTTGTAAGCAGTGCATATTAAGTCAGTCCCAAGTGAACCTCCATAAGTTCTTTATGCTCCCTATAGCACAGTACATTGGTTCTGCTTTTCAACCAATTCCATTTCTTGAAAGTGGTCCCTAACCTGTCAGATAAGTAGGGGAAGCCTGAGAATATAGAGCTTTGCCATACACAGAACCAACATATACATAGAAATTCCCTCAAAACAAAATCCAAGGGTATATTTCTTTACTCATACAATTCTGCTACCTTGTTTGAAAGGAAGGGGAAACCCACAGATGTTCCTTATGCATGCCGGGATACACATGCAAACAGAATATAATCCAGAACACCTTGAAACTCTGGGCCCTTTCACACCACATGGTTAAACACTTTGATCCCACTTTAACAGCCCTGGCAACATTCTAAATAATCCTAGGATTTATAGTTTAGGCACTCAGAATTATCAGGCAGTATCTCACTAGTGCCTCACCCTAGTATTTCACCAAACTACGGACCCCAGGATTTCATAGGATACAGCCCTGGAAACTCCAGTAGAAGCAAAGTATTGTAAATGTATAGTGTGAATACAATATTTTGCATTAGCAGCTGAACCACTGTACAAATTAATCTAGGCAAAACCTCCCATGAAGTAATTTCTTATGCAGCTCTCCATATGCATTAAATATACTGCAAATATAACAAAACTATTTAGGCTAGTCTTCAGGGAATAATGCTTGAAAGGAAGAAATTCAGCTGGAATAAAAATGTAAAAGAAATCAAGTATAAATATAATTTCTAAGCTATAGAGTACAATAATTTTTATTTTCCAATTAACTTGCTGTGGTTTTGCTTTATGTTCTTTCTAAAGGGTAAGCATTATTATTAACTAACAAAAGATCTGAAGTGGTATAATTACTGGGACAATTGTGCTTCCTATATAAGATCTTTCTTTTTTTCCTTTGTCAGCAGCAGCAACAACTAATATTTGCATGCTATTTTGTCTAGTTAACAGAATAATATTTTCAGAGGCAAGGTTAATTTAGCTCTCTATTATGATGCACCAAAAGGGCCTTAGAGACACTGAGTTATATTCCAATGCATTGTTTTTAGACTTGGCTCTGTGAAACACATACTGTATGTTATAGATGGTGGAGAAAGGAGAAGATATTTTTGCCCAGAAGAGAGAACTGTTACCCTGTTTACTGGGGGTCCTGGGGGGACACCTATATGCGCTCTCAATTAACTAAGTTTGGGGAAATTAGCTAGAGCACAAGTTAGCAATGTGAGAGGCGGGGCAACACAACGGAATCTCTTACCCAGTGTCTACGGGGCCAGGTCAAGCCAAGGAGCACACCAAGGTATGAATAATTGAGATTTTTATTAAATACAGACAAACAGTGTATGCAACACACTCACACAAGTAACTATAGAAAATAAACATTGGAGTGGTATATAGGGATTTTTGAGAGGGATTGTTGAATTGGGTGATACGACACCCGGAGAGGTCTGAAGATTGAGTTCGTTGGTATGGAGTCTCAGTACGTGGGACTGAGGGGACAGCTTACCAAACAAAGTGGCAGCAAGGATGGATGGAAGTCTGGAGCGATCCGAGGAAGGTCTCGGAATCAGGGGTTTTTATAGGGAGAAATGTAACTGCAGGCTATTTCGTACTTGGGGAAAACAATGAGTTTCAGGCGTGAGACAAAGCTTTGGAAAGGTCAGAATTTAGCATGATTGAGTTAAGTCCCAATTGACAAAGAGGTAGGCAGTATACAAATGCTCAGTGCCTGGCAGTTGAGTATTCAGCTTGCCAAGTTACCTGCTCGGGGCAGGGAGTCCTTTGTAAGCAGTGTGCATACATAATAAGGGTGTTTGCAGAGAGGTCTCCTAAAGTGGTGATCTGGCTATTTCTGGCCTGCCTGTATTGTTTTGGGATATTGCAGCATTTGATGGCCGAGCCTAGTTCTGTGCTTGTCCGGGGGCCTCACAAACACATGGAGAAGGGTGGTAGAAGAGAGCTAAATTGTTGATATCGAAATGATATCTAGCAGGCCCAAATCCGGGCTAGCAAATGCAGTAACAGAACAGACAAATATGTTTCCCCTATCCTTAGTTTTTCTGGATCAGTTGTTTTCAGTGGAATGAAGGCGGGATCTTTGTAAGCAGCAGCACGTTAGATGATGATGATGATGATGATGATGATGATGATGATGATGATAATAATAATAATAATAATAATAATAATAATATTTATTTCTATCCGCCCCTCCCCATGGATCGAGGCGGTGAACAACAATAATACATTAAATACATACAAAGTTCTATATCATACCTGCAGACTATGGCCCTTTTCCGCACGAGGCAAATGAATTGCTCTGTGCCGTTACTCACTGCTTCTTCTTAGCTCGAAGCAATGCAGACTCTCCCTTTTCTTCAGGGCTGCTCCTTTTGGTCCAGGGCGAATTGGAGCAGTGCAAGGTCTGTAGATCCGAACTGCTCAGGCTGAAAATAGCAGCTTCCTGTTCTTTGTGGGTCCGAACCAACCACTGATGCTGGCCATGCCCACAGCCTACCCTCTGCTGATTGCAGGCTTGCATTGGTGTGAGCCTGCACATCTGCACAAGTGAGGAGGAATGCAATGGTGCGCTTCGGCAGATTGAAAGACTGGTCTTCACTTAGCGCACTGGAGGGCCACTTGGATCGGACTAAGGTGTGGAACTAAGGTAAATAGTCCAAACCTAGTCCGATCCAAGGTGTGGACAACCTCTGTGACAGAACGTCTTGGCCTACTTTAACTTCCTGGTGTGGAAAGGGCCTATAACTCAACATGCTCCATTTTTTCAAAAACCAGTAATGTTCCTCAAGATTTTGTTGAAGATCTTTTCAGGATTAGTAATATAGAAGTAAAGGGAGCACCTAATTCTACCCATTCTGTTGTCACTCTCACAAAGCAACAACACACAGAAAAGAGTGAACTCCATTAGTGTTTTGGAATGACTAAATTTGAGGGAAATGGACTCAGTCCTGATTATTTTAGCAAAATTCTAATTTATATAGTTAAAAATGAAGACATGAAGAATGGGAATTGAGAAGGCTAAATGGTATTTTGACTGTGATAGAGAGATATCATTTGTCCATAAGCAAATGGACTGTACTAAACCTACATCTGCGGCACCATATTGAAAAAAAATCCTTCACAGCTAAGGCTTCTGAATGGGAAGTTAAGTATTTAAGAAATGTTTGTATTGTCTTTGTAGCATAATCAGAAAATGAATGCAGCTCTTAAGAAAGTTATTCCTTGTAACAGTAACAGTAGTGTAACTTCTGGTATAGCACGGTAGGTGAGGACCCCCAGATATCACTTTGATATCAAACACTTCGGCCTTAGCTGGACTAGTTTTCAGCCACCACACTCCACATGTTTGCGTGGTTCTCCGGACAAGCACGGACATGAGTGCAGCCGCTAATGGTGTCACGTTCCAGACTCTATTGAGGCCAGCAACCCAAGCTTCGCTCCTAGCTTCAGGGAACTTCCACTTGCAAACTTCACAATAGCTGCGCGGCTCTCAGCAGAGCCAATCTGGTAAACAAGACATTTAAACTATTGTCATCAAGCGTTAAGCTCATCATGTTAAATATGACCTTTCCAAATCCTTTGTCCAGCGCCAAAACTCCTTTTGTTCTCACCTGGCTTGCCATAGCCGGTAGGTACGAACTCCTCTATAAAAACCCCTCATTTCCAAACGGTCTTCGGACTTCTTGGATCACCATGGACTTCCATCCCGCCTTGCTGCCAGTTGTCTAAGGAACTCCCCTCAGCCAGCCATGCTGAGCTTTCTTCTTCGGAACCCCATCTCTCTTTCACCAGGACAACGAGACCAGGTGTCATATTGCCTATCCTTAAGTTCTCCAATTCTGTTTCCCAGTTAGTTAGTGTGTGTGTGTGTGTGTGTGTGTTATTTATTTTCTGTTGTTTTTCAATAAAACTGTTGTTTTTGGTTACTTCTAAACTTGTGTGCCTGTTCCCTGACCTGAAGCTGTAGACATTGGGTTTCAAGATCCTTGCAAAGTTACCCTGCCTCTCGTTAGCCAAAAGAGTGCTCCAGCTAATTTTCCCCCAATTGGTATTTTATTTGGCAATCTGGGCGCCCCTCCCGGGACCCCCCAAAACACAGGGTAACAGTAGTAGTTAGCCAGCATGGTGTAGTAGTTTAAATTTTGGGTGAGAACTCTGGCAGACTAGAGTTTGAATCCCTGACAGCCATGGAAATCAAGTGGGTGACCCTGGACAGGCTGTACACTCTCAGCCTAAGAGGACAACTGCTGCCATCCTCTCCTTTCCTGTGCTATTTTCTTAACTAGGTGCATACATTTATAGAACTAATATACTCTACTAGCAATTCATTAAACCAAGCAAAATAACCCACATATTCCTCCAGTTTTTGCTACCTCGTATAGGAAGTCTCAAGTTGAAAATGGTACAAATTAATAGTTTTGCCACTATAAAATGGTTCACTATATCCTTATTTTCCAGATTATAGTTCATTCTGACTTCTCAAAGTTCTACAACATCACTTCATTATGGCATTAAGGTCTTCCTAGGTTCTTGAAGAAAAATAAACTGTGGCTGCTTCTACCAAACTGTAAAGCTTCAGGCATGCCCTTGAAGTTAGAAGTTAAGTATACATTTTCTGCAAGTTAGTCTAACAAACATAGAGAGGCTGACCACCAGAAAGATGATCACCAAGTGACAGATTGGCTATAGCAACTATGCATGAAATAGTTGCCATCTGATTTGGTAGAAGGATCACAGTTAAAAGTATTAGTGGTGTTACACTTATCAATATGATTTCTACCAGCCTTCTATCTTCAAAAGCAGCCAACAAGCT
>CAOLHI010007137.1:0-11905 GCA_948474755.1 Ctenosaura bakeri
AAAAGGGGGGGGAAAAAAAATTTTATTTAAAAAATTAAAACCCCCCAAAAAATTTAAATTTTTTTTAAAAAAAAAAAAACCCAAGAAAAACTTAATTTGGATTTTTTTTTCCCAAAATTTAAAAAGGGGGGGGCCCCCAAATTTTCCCTTTTTTTGGGGGAAAAAACCCTTTTTCCCCTTTTCCCCTTTTTTTTTTTTTTTTTTTGAAATTTTTTTGTTTAAAAAAATAAAACTTTAATTTTTTCCCCTTTTTTTAAAAAAAAAAAAGGGAAAAAACCCTTTTTCCCCCCTTTTTTTTCTTTTTAAAAAAAAAAAAATTTTTCCCAATTTCCCCCCCAAAAAACTTTTTTTTGGGGCCCCCCTTTTTTTTTTTAAAAAAAAAAAAAAGGGGGTTTTTTTTGGGGTTCCTTTTTTAAAAAAGGGCCCCCCCTTTTTTTTTGTGGAAATAAAATTTTTTTTGGGGAAAAAAAAAAAAAAACTGAAAAGGGGGAAAAAAAAAAAAAAAGGGGGGGGGGGTTTTTTTAAAAAAAAAAGGGGGGGGGGGGGGAAAAAAAGGGCCCCTTTTAAAAAAAAAAAAAATTTGGTTTTTTTAAAACCCCAAAAAATTTTTTTCCGGTTTTTTTTTTTAAAAAACCCAAATTTTTTGGGAAAAAAATTTTTTCCAAATTTTTTTTTTTTTTGGGGGGGGAAAAAAAAATTTTTGGGCTGAATTTTTTAAACCCCTTTTTTCCCCCCAAAATTTTAAAAAATTTTTTAAAAAAAAAACCCGGGGGCCCCGGATTAAAAAAATTTCCCCCAAACCCCCCCCCCTTTGGGGGTTTCCCCAAAATTTTTTTCCCCCCCCCCCCAAAAAAAACCCCCCTTTTTTTTTTTAAATTTTTTTCCCCCAAAAAAAAATTTAAAATCCCCTTTTTGGGGTTTTTTTTTTGGAAAATTTTTAAAACCCCAAAACCCTTTTTAAAAATTTTTTCCCCTTTTTTTTTGCCCCCCTTAAAAAATTTTTTAAAAACCCCCCGGGGGGAAAAAACCCCAAATTCCCCCCCCCCAAAAAAAAAAAATTTTTTTGTTTTTTTTTTTTAAAAAATTTTTTTTTTTTTTTTTCCCCCCGGGTTTTGAATTTTTTTTTTTTTAAATTTTAAATTTTTTTTTTTTTTGGGGGGGCCCTTTTCCCCCCGGTTTTTTTTTTTTCCCCCCCCCAAAAAAAAAATTTAAAATTTTTCCCCCCAAATTTTTTTAAAAACCCCAAATTTTCGGGGGGTTTTTTTAAAATTGGGGGGTTTTTTTTTTTGGGGAAAAAAATTTTTTTTCCCCTTTTTTATTCCCCTTTTTTTAACCCAAAAATTTTTTTTTTTAAAAGGTTTTTTTTAAAAAATTTTTTTTTTTTTAAAAAATTTTTTTAAAAAAATTTTTTTTTTTAAACCCCCCCTTTTTTTTTGGGGGAAAAACCAGTTTAAAAAAAAATTTTTTTTTTTTTATTTTAAAAAGGGGGGCCCCAAAAAATTTTTCCCCCCCTTTTTTTAAAAAAGGGCCCTTTGGGGGGGGAAAATTTTTTCCCGGCCGGTTTTCCCCCCCTTTTTTTTTTTTTTTGTAAAAAAAAGGGGGGGGGTTTTTTTTTTTCCCTTTAAAAGTTTTAAAAAAAAGGGTTTTAAAAAAAAAATGAAACCCCCTTTTTTCCTTTTTTTTGGGGTTTTGGGGTTTTTTTTTTTTTAAAAATTTTTAAAAAAAATTTTTTTAAAAAATTTGGGGGGGAAAATTTTAAAAAAAAAGGGCTTTTTTCCCCCCCTTTTTTCCCCAAATTTAAGGGGGGTTTTTTTTTTAAAAAATTTTGGTTTTCCCCCTTTTTTTAAAACCCCGAGAAAATTTAAATTTTTAAAAAATTTTTTTAAAAAATTTTTTTTTGGGTTTTTCCCCCCAAAAAATTTTTGGGAAAATTTTTTTTTTTTTTTTAAAAAAAATTTTGGGGAAAAAAGGGGGGAAAAAAATTTTTTTCCCCCCAAAAGGGGGGTGTTTTTTGGGGTTTTTTAAATTTTTTTTTTAAAAAAAAAATTTTTTTTTTTTTAAAAAGGGGTTTCCCCCCCAAAAGGGGTTTTTTTTTAGGGGAAAATTTTTTTTTTTTTTTAAAAAAAAAAAAAGTTTTTAAAAAATTTTTCCCCCGGAAAATTTTTTTTTTGGGTTTTTGGGGGGTTTTTTTTTTTTTTTGGGATTTTTTTAAAAAAAAAAAAAAAAGGGGAAGGGGGGGAAAAAAAAAACCCCCCCCAAAAACCCCCCCAAAAAAAAAAAAGGGAAAAAACCCTTTTTGGGGGGAAAAAACAGTTTGGGTTTTTTTTTTTTTTTTGGGGGGGGGGTTTTGGAAAAAAAAAAATTTTTTTTCCCCCCCCTTTTTTTTTTTTTTTTTTTTTTTTTTTAAAAAAATTTTTTTTTAAAACCCCCCAAAAAAAAAACAAACCCCCCCCGGGGGGAAAAAAGGGGGGGGGGGCAACCGCAAGGGGGGGGGAAAAAAAAACCCAAAAAAACCCCTTTTTTTTAAGGGTTTTTTTTTTTTTAAAAAAAAGGGGGGGTTTAAAAAGGGGAAAAGGGGGGGAAAAAAAATTAAAATAAAAAAAAAGGGAAAAAAAATTTTTTTTTTTTTTTTGGGGGAAAAAATTTTTTTTTAAAAAAATTTTTTTAAACCCTTTTTAAATTTTTTTAAAAAAAATTTTTCCCTTTTTTTTTTTTCCCAAAAAAAAAAAAAAAAATTTTTTTTTGGGGGGGGTTTAAAAACCCCCGGGGTTTTTTTTGGGTTTTTCCTTTTTTTTTTTAAAAAAATTTTTTTTAAAAAAACTTTTGAAAAATTACCCCCTTTTTTTTTCTTCCCCCCGGGGGGGTTTTTTTAAAAAAGGGGGCCCCCCTTTTTTTAAAAAAATTTTTGGGGGAAAATTTTTTTTTAAAAAAACCCCCTTTTTTTTTCCCTTTTTAAAAGGAAAAACCAAATTTTTTTTCCCCAAAAAAAAATAAGGTTTTTTTTTAAATTTTTTTTTAAAAATTTTGGGGGGGGTTTTTTTTAAAAAATTTTTGGTTTTTTTAAAAAAAAAAAACCCCAAAAAAAAAAAATTTAAACTTTTTTTTGGAAAAAAAAAGTTTTATTTTTTTAATAAAAAAAAAAGAAAAAATTTTTTAAAAAAAAAAAATAAAACCTTTTTTTTGGGCCCCCCCCTTTTTTTTTGGGTTTTTTGGGGGTTTTTGGCACCGTTTTGGGGGGGGGGAAAAACCCCCCCCAAAAGGGTTTAAAAAAATTTTTTTTCCCTTTTTTAAAAAAAAAACCCCCGGGGGGGGGCCCAAAAAGTTCCCCCCCTTTTTTTAAAAAAAAGGGGGGGGGGGGGAAAAACCCCTTTGGGGAAAAACCCCTTCCAAACCCCCAAAAAAACCCTTTTTTAACCCCTTTTTTTAAAAACCCCAAAAAAAAAAATTTTTTTTTTTCCCCCAAAATTTTTAAACCCCTTTTTTAAAAGGGGGGGGGTTTTTTTTTTTTAAAAAAAAAAAAAATTTTAAAAACAAAAAATTTTTTTTTCAAATTTTTTGAAACCCTTTTCCCCCAAAAAACCCCCCCCCCCCCCCCGGGGTGAACCCCCCTTTTAATTTTTTTTTGGGGAAAAAATTTTAAAAGGGGGGGGAAAAAAAGGGAAAAAAAAAACCCCCCCCCAAAAAAAAAAAAAAATTTTTTTTTTTTTTTTTAAAAATTTTTTTAAAAGTTAAAAAAAAATTTCAATTTTTTGTTTTTTTTCTGGGAAGGGGGAAAAAGGGAAAATTTTTGGGGAAAAAAAAAAATTTTCCCGGAAAGGGGGTTTTTTTTTTGTTTTTTAAGGGTTTTTTAAATTTTTAAAAGGTTCCCCCATTTTTTGGAAATTTTTCCCCTTTTTTTTTTTAAAAAAAAGGGGGGGGGGTTTTTTTTGGGTTTTTTTTTTTTTCCCCCCGGGGGAAAATTTTTTCCCCCCCGAACCCGGGGGGGAAAAAAAAAACCCTTTTTTAAAAAAAAAGGGGGGCCCCCAAAAAAAAAACCCCCAAACCCAAAAAAACCCCCCCAAAAAAGGCCTTTTAAAAAAACCCCTTTAAAAAAAAAAAATTTTTTTTTTCCCCCCTTTTTTTTTCTTTCCGGGGGGGTTTTTTTTTTTTTGGGGGGAAAAGGGGGGGGGAAAAAATTTTTTTTAAAATTTTTTTTTAAAAAAAAATTAAATTTTGGGGGAAAAAAAAATTGGGGAAATTTTTTTTTAAAAAATTTTCCCCCTAAAAAACATTTTTTCCCAAAAAACCCCCCCCGGGGGAAAATTTTTTTGGGGGGGGAAAAAAAATTTTAAATTTTTTTTTTTTTTTTAAAAAAAGGAAAAGGGGGTTAAAAATTTTTTTTTTCTTTTTTTTTTTCCCCCCTTTTTAAACCCCTTTTGGGAAAAAACCCCCCCCGGTTTTTTTTTTTCCCCCCCCCCAAAAAAGGGGCCAAAAAAGGGGGGAAAAAAAAAAAAAAAAGGGGGGGTTTTTGGGGTTTAAAAAGGGAAAAAAAAACCCGAAAATTTTAAAAAAGGGGTTTGGGGTTTTTTAAAAAAAAAAATTTCCCCCAAAAAAAATTTTATTTAAAATTTTTTTCCCCCTTTTTTTTTAAAATTAAAGGGTTTTTAAAGCGAAACCCTAAAATTTTAAAAATCCCCTTTTTTTTTTTTTTTAAAAATTTCCCGCCCTTTTTGGGTTTTTTTTTTTTAAAAATTTGGGGGCCCCCTTTTTTTAAAATTTTTAAAAAAAAAAAATTAAAAAGGGGGGGAAAAATTTTTTTTGGGGGTTTTTTTTTTTTTTAAAAATTTTTTTTTTGGGGAAAATTTTTTTTTTTCCCCCCCCAAAATTTTTCCCCCCCCTTTTTTGGGTTTTTTAAAAAAAAAACCCCCTTTTTTTTTTAAAAAAAAGGGGGGGCCGGGGTTTTTTTAAAAAAATTAAACCCCATTTGGGAATTTTCCCCCAAAAAAAACCTTTTTAAAAAAATTTTAAAAAAAATTTTTTTAAATTTTTTTTAAAAAAAAATTTTTTTTAAAAAATTTTTTTTTTTTTAAATTTTTAAAAAAAATTTTTTTTTTGGGTTTTTTTAAAATTTTTTTAATTTAAAAAAATTTTCCCCTTTTAAAATTAAAAATTTTTTTTTGGGGGGGAAAAAAAAAAAAAGTTTTCCCCCAATTTTTTTTTTCCCCCCAAAAAAAAATTCCCCAAAAAAAAGGAAAATAAAAAAAGTTAAAAAAAAAAGGGGGGGGGGGGAAAAAAATTTTGGGGAAAAAGGGGGTTTAAAAAATTTTCCCAAAAAAGGGGGAAAAAAGGGGGTTTTTTTTTCCCCCCCCTTTTTAAAAGGGTTTAAAATTGGGAAAAAAAAGGGGGGGAAAAAAAAAGGGGGGGGGGAAAAAAAAGGGGGGGGGGTTTGGAAATTTTTTTTAAAAAAAAGGAAGGGGCCCTTTTTTTTTTTTGGGGTTTTTTCTTTAAAAAAAAAAAAATTCCCCCTTTTTTTAAAAAATTTTTTCCCCCCAAAAAAAAAATTTTTTTTCCCCCTTTTTTTCAAGGTTTTTTTTTTTTTTTTTTTTTTTGGTTTTTTTTTTTTGCCTTTTAAATTTTTTTGGGGTTTTTTTTTTTAATTTGGGGGGGGAAAAAAAATTTTTTTTTTTTAAAAGGAAAAAAAAATTTTTTTTTTTTTTAACTTTTTTTTTAAAAAAAAAAAATTTTTCCCCGGTTTTTTCCCCTTTTTTCAAATTTTTTTCCCAATTTTTCCCCTTTTCCCCCCTTTTTTTTAAAAAAATTTTTTTGCCCCCTTTTTTTTCCAAACCCCCCCGGGAAAGGGTTTTTTTTTCCCCTTGGGGTTTTTTTTTAAAAAAAAAAATTTTTTTAAAAAATTTTTTTAAAAAAAAAAGGGAAAAAAAGGATTTTTAAAAAAAAACCCCCAAAAAAAAACCCTTTGGGGGGTTTTTAAAAAAAGGGGTTTTTTTTAAAAAAAATTTTTTTTTCCCTTTTTTTTAAATTTTTTCCCAAACCCCCAAAAAATTTTTTAATTTTTTTTTGGGGTTTTAAAAAAAGGGGGTGGTTTAACCCCCTTTTTAAATTTTTTTTTTCCCTTTTTTAAAAAATTTTTAAAAAAAAAAAAAAAAAAAAAAAATCCCCCCCGGGGGGGTTTTTTTTTTTATGGTTTTAAATTTTTCCCCCCCCTTTTTTTGGGGCTAAACCCCCAAAAAAAAAAAAAAAGTTAAAAATTAAATTTAAAAAAAACCCCCAAAAATTTTTTAAAAAAAAAAAAGGGGAAAAAAAAAAAAAAAGGAAAAAAAAAAAAAAAAAAGGGGGGAAAAAAACCCAAAAAAAAAAATTTTTTTTAAAATTTTTTTAAAAAACCCCCCTTTTTTTGGGGGGAAATTTTAAAAAGGGATTTTTTTGGGGGGGGGAAAAAAACCCCCTTTTTTAAATTTTTTTAAAAACCCTTTTTTTTTTTTTAAAAAATTTAAAAAAAAACCCAAAGGGCCCCAAAACCCCCCCAAAAAAATTCCCCCCCGGGGAAAAAAAATTTTTAACCCCCAAAAAAAAAAACCCCCTTTGGTTTGGGTTTTTTCCCCCAAAAATTAAAATTAAAAAAAATTTTTTTTAAATTTTTTGCCCCCCCCCCAAAAAAAAAAAAAAGGGGAAAAAAAGGTTTTCCTTTTGGGTTTTTTTTTGGCCCCGGGTATGCTTGGGGGGAAAAAATTGGGAAAATTTTTTTTTAAAAAAATTTTTACCCCGGGGGTTTTTTTTTAAAAAAAGCTTTTAAAAAAACAAAATTAAAATTAAAAAAAAACAACCTTTAATTTTAAAAAAAAAAAAATTTGAAAAAGGTTTTTTTTTTAAAAAAAAAAAAAAACCCCAAACCCCCTTTTTTTTTTTTTTCCCCCCCTTTTTTTTTTTTTTTGGGTTTTTTGGGGGTTAAAAAAGGGGGGCCCCGGGGGGGCAAAAAATTTAACCCCCTTTTTTTAAGGGAAAAAATTTTTTTTTTAAAAAAAAAAAAAAAATTTTTTTAAAAAACCCCGGGGGTCCCCCCCCTTTAAAAAACCCCCAAAAAAAAAAAAAAAAAGGGGCCTTTTTCCCGTTTCCGTTTCCCCTTTTTTTTTTGGGAATTTTTTAAAAAAATTTAAAAATTTTTTAAAAAAAAAAATTTTTTTTCCCAAAAAAAAAAAACCCCCCCTTTTTTTTAAAAAAATTTTTTAAAAAGGGTTTTTTTTTAAAAAAGGTTTCAAATTTTTTGGGGGTTTTTTTTTAATTTTTTTTTTTGGAAAATTTTTTTTTAAAAATTTTTTAAAAAAATTTTTTTCCTTAAAAAAAAAATAAAAATTTTTTCCTTTTTTTGGGGGGGGGGTTTTTTTTTTTAAAAAAAAAACCCCTTTTTTTTTAAAAAAAAAAACTTTCCCCTTTTTTTTAAAAAATTTTTGTTTTTTTTTTCCCCCCCTTTAAAAAAAAATTTTTTTTACATTTAAAAGGGGGGGGAAAAAAAGGGTTTTAAAAAAAAAAATTTTTAATTTTTTTTTTTTTTAAATTTTTAAATTTTAAAAAAAAAAAATTTTTTTTAAAATTTGGGGAAAAAGGCCCCCTTAAAAATTTTTTTTTTTCCCCGGGGCCAAACCCGGGTTTTGGGAAAAAAAAGGGCCCAAAATTTTTTTAAAAATTTTTGGGGAAAAAATTTTAAAAAAAAAAGGGAAAAAAAAACCCAAAAAATTTTTTTGGGGAAAACCCCCCCAAAAAAAAAAAAAGGGAAAAAAAACCCAAAAAAAAAAAAAAATTTTAAATTTTTTAAAAAAAAAAAAAATTTTTTTTTTTTAAAAACCCCCCTTTTTTTTTTTTTTTTTTTTTTTTTTTTTTTTTAAAAAAAAAAAAATTAAAAAAAAACCAAAAAAAAAACCCCCCTTTTTTTTAAAAAAAAATTTAAACCCCCCCCCTTTTGGGGGGGGAAAAAACCCCCCCGGGGGGGGGTTTTTAAAAAAAAGGGGGGAAAAAAAACCCCCCAAAAAAAAAAAAAAAAAAAAAAAAACCAAAAAACCCCCCAAAAAACCTTTTAAAATTTTTTTTGGGGGGGTTTTTGGTTTTTAAAAAAAATTTTTTTAAGTTTTCCCAAAAAATTTTTTAAATTTGGTTTAAATTTTAAAAATTTTTTTTGGGGTTTAAAAAACCCCATTTTTTTTGGGGGGCCCCCTTAAAACCAAAAAATTTTTAAAAAAAAAAAAAATTTTTAAAAAAAAAGGGAAAAAAATTTTTTTTAAAAAAATTTTTTTTAAAAAAAAAAAAAAATTTTTTTAAAAAAAAAAACCCGTTTTTTATAAAAAAGGGGGGGTTTTGGGGGGGAAACCCCCTTTTGGAAAAAAAATTTTCCCCCCCAAAAAAAAACCCCAAAAAAGGGAAAAAGTTTAAAAAAAATGGGTTTTTAAATTCAAAATTTTTGGGGGGAAAAAAAGATTTGGGGGGGGGGAAAAAAACCCAAAAAAAATTATTGGGAAAAAAAAAAAAAAAAAAATTTTTTCCCTTTTTTTTTTTGGTTTTTTTTAAAAAACCCCTTTTTGTTTCCCGTTTGGGGTTTTTTTTTTAAATTTTTAATTAAACCCCCCCTTTTTTTTTAAATTGGGTTTTTTCCCGGGCCTTAGGGAAAAAAGGGGAAAAAAAAAGGGGTTCCTTTTTTTCTTTGCCTTTTTTCCCTTTTTCCCCCAAAAAACCCCCCTTTTTTGGGGAAAGGGGAATAAATTTCCCAAAAAAAAAAATTTTTTTTTTTTTTTTAAATTTTTTTTCCCCTTTTTAAAATTTTCCCCCAAAAAATTTTTTTTTTTGGTTTTAAAAAAAAAAAAAAAAATTTTTTTAAAAAAATTTTTCCCCTTTAAAACCAAAATTTTCCCAAAACCCCCCCCCCGGGGAAAATTTTTAAAAAAATTTTTTTTGGTTTTTTTTTAAAAATTTTTATTTAAAAAAAAATTTTTTTTTTTTTTAAAAAAAAATTTTTAAAAAAATTTTTTAAAAAAAAAATTTTTTTTTTTTTCCAAAACCCAAAAAGGGAAAAAAAAATTTTTTTGGGGAAAAAAAAAAGTTTAAAAAAAAAAGGGAAAGGAAAAATTTTTAAAAAAAATTTTTAAAAAAAAAAAGGGGGAAAAAAAAAGGGGGAAATTCCCCCGGAAACCAAAAAGGTAATTTTCAAAATTTTTTTGGGGGGCAACCCAAAAAAAAAAAAAAAAAAAAACCCCGGGTTTTGGGGCCAAAAATTTTAAAAAAAAAAAATTTTTGGGGTTTTTTCCCCAAAAAAAAGGGGGGGGGGGGGTTTTTCCCTTTTTTTTTTTTTTTTTAAAAAAAAAAAAAAAAAAAAAAAAAAAAAAAATTTAAAAAAAAAACCCCCCCAAAAAAAAAAAAAAAAGGGGCCTTTTTTTTTGGGTTTTTTAACCCCGGAAAAAGGCCCCCCCGGGGGGGGGGGAAAAAGGGAAAAAAAAAAAATTTTTTTTCCCCCCCTTTTTTTGGGGGGGGGGGTTTTTTTTTTTTTTTTAAAAAGGGGGGAAAAAAAAAAATTTTAAAAAGGGGGTTTTTGGGGGGGAAAAATTTTTTAAAAATTTTTGGGTTTTTTTTTTCCCAAAAGGAAAATTTTTTTGGTTTTTTAAAAAAAACCGGGGTTTTTGGGGGGGTTTTTTAAAAACGGGGGGCCGGGGTTTTTTTTCCTTAAAAAAAAAAAATTTTTTTAAAAAAAAAAAAGGGGGGGTTTTTTTTAGGGTTTTTTTTTAAAAAAAATTTTTTTTAAAATTTTTAAAAAAGGGAAAAAAAAAAAATTTTTAAAAAAAGGGTGAAATTTGGGTTTCCCCCGGGGGGGGGCCTTTTTTTAATTAAAAAAAAGGGGGGTTTTTTTTTTTTTTTCCCCCCCTTAATTTTTTTCCCCCCCCTTTTTCCCCCCCCCCGGGGTTTTATTTAAAAGGGTTCCCGGGGGGGGGGGAACCGGGGGGAAAAAATTTTGGGGGGGGAAAAAAAAAAAAAAACCCGGGTTTTCCCCAAAAATTTTTTTTCCCTTTTGGGGAAAGGGCCCCCCCCCATATTTGGGTTTTTTTTTTTTCCTTTTTTTTTTGGGGGAAAAAAATTTTTTTTCCAAAAATTTTTAAATTTTTTCCCCCCCCCCTTTTTTAAAAAAAATTTAAACCCCAAAAAGGGGGTTTTTTTTTTAAAAAAAAAAACCCCCCGGGGCCCCCAAAAATTCCCAAAAAAACCCCTTTTTTTCCCCCCGGGGTTTTTAAAAAAACCCCAAAAAAAATTTTTTTTTTTCCCCAAAAAATTTTAATTTGGTTTTTAAAAAAACCCCAAAAAATTTTTTTTTTTAAAAAAAATTTTTTTTTTTTCCCCCCCCCCCAAAAAAAAAATTTTAAAAAAACCCCCGGGGGTTTTTTTCAAAACCCCCCCCCAAATGTTTTTTGGGAATTTCCCCCCAAAAAAAAATTTTTTTAAAAAAAAAATTTTTTAAAAAAAGCCCTGTTTTTCCCTTTTTTCCCCCGTTCCCCCGGCCCAAAGGGAAAGGGGGTTTTTTTTTAATTTTTTTTTTTTAAAACCCTTTTTTTTTTTTTTCTTTTTTCCCCCGGGGGGAAAAAAAAAAACCTTTTTTTCCCCCTTTTTTTTTGGGGGAAAAAAAAAACCCCCTTTTTTTTTTTAAAGGGGGGCCCCCCCCCCCGGGAAAAAAAAAAAATTTTTTTTTTTTTAAAAAACCCTTTTTTTTCCTTTTAAAAATTTTTGTGTTTTTTTTAAAAAAAAAATTGGGTTTTTTTTTTTTTCCCCTTTTTTTTTTTTTTTTTCCCCCCCCTTTTTTTTTTTTTTCGGCTTTTTTTTTAAAAAAAATTTAAAAAATTTTTTTTTTTTCCCCCTTTTTATTTTTCCCCCCCTTTTAAAAAAGGGGAAAAAAATTTTTTTTGGGGGGTTTTTTTTTAAAAAAAAATTTTTAAAAAAATTTTTTTTAAAAACCCAAAATTTTTTTAAAAATTTGGAAATTTCCAAAATTTTTTCCCCCAAAAAAAAAAAAATTAAAATTTTTTCTTGGTTAAACCCAAATTAAAGGGAAAAATTTGGTTTTTTGGGGGTTTTTTAAAATTTTTGGGTTTTAAAAATTTTAAAATTTAAATTGGAAAAAAATTTTTTAAAAAAAAAATTAAAAAAAATTTTTTTGGGGGAATTTTTCCCCAAAAGGGGCCCCCTTTTTTTGGGGGGTGGGGGGGGGGGCCCCCCAAAAATTTTTTAAAACCCCTTTTTGGGGTTTTTAAAAAAAAAGGGGGGGGGGGGGAAAAAAAAAATTAAAAAATTTCCCCCTTTTTAAAAAAAAAAAAGGGAAAAAAAACCCCAAAAAAAAAATTTTTTTTTAAAAAATTTTTTTGGGGCCAAAAAATTTTTTTTTCCCCTTTTTTTTTTTTTTTCCTTTTTTTTAAAAAATTTTTTGGGGTTTTTTTTTTTAGGTTTTTTAAAAAACCCCCGGGGGGGGGGGGAAAAAAAAAAATTTTCCCCGGGGGGTTTTTTTTTCCCCCCCCCCCTTTTTTTTTTTTTTTTTGGGTTTTTTTTTTAAAAAAATTTTTTTTTTTAAAAAAATTTTTTTTTTAAAAAAAAATTTTTTTTTAAAAAAAAAAATTTTTTTTTTTTTAAAAAAAAAATTTTTTTTTTTTCCCCCCAAAACCCCCTTTTTTGGGTTTTTTTTTTTTAAACCCCTTTTAAAAAAAAAAAGGGGGGAGGGCCCTTACCCAAAAAAAATTTTTTGGGGGCCTTTTTTCCCAAAAATTTTTTAAAAAAAAAAAAGGAAAAAAGGGGGAAAAAAAATTTTTTTTCCCCCTTTTTTGGGGGGGAAATTTTTTTTGGGGTTTTTAAGGGGGTTTTTTTTTTTAAAATTTTTTTGGTTTTTTTTTTT
>CAOLHI010007138.1:0-12836 GCA_948474755.1 Ctenosaura bakeri
AATGTGGAGGAAGGATGTAGTAGAAAAAAAATAAAAGGGGTTGGAAAAAACTAAAAGAAAAAGGAGAAAAAAAAGGAGGTTTATAATTATTTTAAGAAAATAATGACTAGAGATAAATTTACCTAATTTTAAAGGAGAAGAGACATACTTAAGACTTTTCATACCTTGGCTCAGTTTTTTAAAAAAAAGAAACTGCGCTTAAAAAAAGGGAAATTTTTGGGGGGGGGGCAGGTATAAAGGAGCTAAAAAGATCCTCAAGTGTAAAGAAAAAATTTGAATATTAGAGTTGGGGTTTCCCTGCCATTGCATTTTCAGTTTCTTCTATGGTTGTGAAAGTTAACATAAAGAAGGCTGATAGGAAGAAAATTTCGGTTTTTAAATGCGGCAAAAGGTTTGGAATCCCTTGGGACTGAAAAAAAAAAAAAGAGGTCTGTGAACAAATAAGACAGAACCTCCCTAAAGTGGGGTGACTAAACTAGAAACCATGTTTGGATGGATGATGGGAAGCCAAAAAACCAAAAACCCCAAAATTCCAGTGGCGCCATTTCAGAGCCAGTTGTTCACCCCCACTTTCCTCTCCCCTTTGTGGGCCGTGTTCTTCCACGGGGAGGAGAGATAAAATAAAACCGTGCACCAGTGTCCTTTCAGCTTCCTACCCATACCCTAATCCTTTGTGAACCAAAAGCTTGCCTGGCAGCGTCATTGTTTCCCACATAACCAAACGGGGGGGTTGCGGTCAGTGGGCTTACCCCTCCCGTCAGCCTCTCAGTTATATTGAAAATTTTTGGTCAGGGAGACACGAAGGATCCGTTTTCCCCCAACAATTAGTGTTTCCTTTTTTTGTGGTCTTGGGTTTCCAGCACCACCCCAGTCCCATGACCTGAGGCTGGGTCTTCACTAGGCTTTCTCGTACTTTGCCTTTGCCCCTACTTTGAAACCCTGATTTTTAAACTCTTTTCTTCTGGGGGGTTGCTTCTGGGTTCCCCCAAACCCCTTTCCAGGGGAGTCAAGTCAAACAATCTCTGCAGGCTTCCCTTCCCGGTGGAGGGAGTTTCCTTTTTTCCTGACTTTTTCATTTTTTTTGTTTTACTTTTTCTTTTTTCCCTTCCCAGGGGGGTTTTTATTCACTTGGTTTCCTTTTTTAGATGTCTTTTGTGCACTTATGTAAAAACCCACTTGACTTTGCTTTTCTTCACGCCCCATCTGTCTGTCTCTCCTAATTATAAGAAAGCAATTAATGTTGTTCCCGCTTCGTTTTTCCCGTAGATATTTTTTTTAAAGAGAGCTCTTTAGAAATAAATTGAACCATCCACCTCAACTTTGCCTTCCACTGCTCCTTCCCCCTTTTTTTTAAAAACCAAAAAGAAAATTTTTTTTTTTAAATTTTTAATTTGTCGGACAAAAACTTTTTTCCAAAATTTTTCCCACTTCCACATTTAGCCCAACCCCAAAACCCCTCCCCTCTATTTTAAAAAATTTGCCAGAGCCATTTTTCACCAAATTAATTTTTGGCCTTTTAATTAACAGGGGAAATCTTTTACCCCCTTTCAGGGGAAAGGCCGGGGGCCCCCTTTCTCACCCCTCTCATTAATTCAGTGTCTCTCCTTCACCATCCTGTACAAAAAGTAATTGTATTTATTTTTTTTTAAATTTGAAAGGGCCCCCGAGGGGGAAGTGGGAGACCAAATTTTTCTAGTCTTTTGGTAAAAGCCCCGGTGGAGAAATATCCAGTGGCAAAACCCGCTGATTTTAATTTATCCGCTGTGTCGCAGCTCAGACTTGGAAGTAAGCCCGATAATTTGGTATTTACCTTTTCCAACAAACCATTTCCAGAAGGTTCCTCAGCAGTGGGGTAAACCCCCCCAAAAAAAGGGGGGCCACCGGGTTTTTTTAATTTTTTTTTAAATTTAAAATTTTTTTAAAAAATTTTTTTTTTTGGGCCCTTTTGGGGGGAACCCCCCGGGGGTTTTAAAAAAATTCCCCCTTTTTTTAAAAGGGGGGGCCTTTTTTTTTTTTTGGGGGGGGCCCCCTTTTTTTTCCCCCTTTTTCCCAAAAACCGGGGGGTTTTTTTTTTTTTTCCCCCCCTTTTTGGTTTTTTTAAACCCCTTTTGGAAAAAAAAAAAAAAAAAATTTTTTTTTTTTTTTTTTCCCTTTCCCCCCCCCAAAAAAAAAGGGGGCCCCCTAAAAAAAAGGGGGAACCACCCCCCTTTTTTTTTCCCCTTTTTTTTTCCCTTAAGGGGGTTTTTTTAAAAAAAAAAAAAAAAAATTTTTTTTTGGAAAAATTTTAAATTTAGGGGGAAAAATTTTTTTTTTCCCCGGGGGTTTTTTTTTTTTCCCCCCCCCAAAAACTCCTCCCTCCCGGGCCCTTCCCAAAAACCCCCCCGGAAAAAAAAGGGGCCCCCTTGAAAAAAAAAAAAGGGGGGGGCCCCCCCCTTTTTTTTTTTCCCTTTTGAAACCCCCCCCCCTTTTTTTTTTTTCCCCCCCCCCCCAAAAAAACCTTTTTGAAAAAAAACCCCTTTTTGGGGGGGGGGGAAAAAAGGGGGGGTTTTTTAAAAAACCCTTTTAAAAACCCCCTTTTTGGGGGGAAAAAGGGGCCCCCCCTTTTTTTAAAAATTTTGGGAAAAAAAGGGGGTAAAAAAATTTTTTGGTTTAAATTTTAAAAAAAAAAAAAGGGGGAAAGGGGGGGAAAAAAAAACCCCCCCCAAAAAATTTTAAAAAGGGGGGAAAAAAAACCAAAAGGGCGGGGAAAAAAGGGAAAGGGGAAAAACCCCCCGGGGGGGGGGGGTTTTTTTAAAAAAAGGAAAACCCCCTTTTTCCTTTTTTTTTTGGGTTTTTTTTTCCAAATTTTTCCCCTTTTAAAAATTTTTTCCCCCCTTTTAAAAAAAATGTTTTTTTTTGGGGTTTTTTTTTTTTTTAAAAAAAAAAAATTTTGCGGGGCCCCCCCCCGGGGACCCCCCAAAAAAAAATTTTTTTTTCCCCCTTTTAAGGAAATTGGGGGGGGCCCCTTTTTTGGGGTTTTTTTTTTCCCCCCCCCCCCAAAAAAAATAAATTAAAATTTTTTAAAAAACCCCCCCTCCCCCCCCCAAAAAAAATTTTTTTAAAAAACCCCCTTTTTTTTTTTGGGGGCCCCCCCGGGGAAAACCCCCAAAAAAACCCTTTTTTTTCCCCCTTTGGAATTTTTTCCCCAAAAAAAACCCCCGGGGTTTTAAAAAGCTTTTTTTTGGGGGCCCCCCAAAGGGGAACCAAAAAAAAAAAAAATTTTGGACCCAAAAGGGGGCCCCCAAAAAATTTTTAAAAAGGGAGAAAAAAACCCGGAATGGGGGGGGGGGGGGAAAAAAAAAAGGGGGGGAAAAGGGAAAAACCCCAAAAAAAAGGGGGAAAAAGGGGTTTTTTTTGGGGGAAAAAAGGCCCCCCGGGGGGAAAAAAAAAAAAAAGGGGGGGAAGGGGGGGGGGCCTTTTTAAATTCCCCCGGGGGGGGGTTTTGGGGAAAAGGGAAAAAAAAAAAATTTTTAACCCCCCAAAAGGGGGGGAAAAAATTTAATTTTTTTTTTAAGGGTTTCCTTTTTTTTTTAAAAAAAAAGGGCCCCCCCCTTGGGGTTTTCCAAAAAAAAGGGGGGAAAAAAAAAAAAAAAAGGGGGGGCCCCCGGGGAAAAAAAAGGGGTTTTCCCCCGGGCCCCCCCCAAAAAAACCGGGGAAAAAAACCGGGGGGGGGGTTTTTGGGGTTTTTTAAAAACCTTAAGCCCGGGGGGAAAAAAAAAAAAAAAACCCCCCCCGGGGAAAGGGGGAAAAAACCCCCGGGGGGGGGAAAAAAAAAAGGGGAAAAAAAAATTTTTTTTGGGGGGGAAACCCCCAGGGGGGGGTTTTTTTGGGGGGGGGAAAAGGGAAAACCAGGGGGAAAAAGGGAAAAGGGGGAAAAAAAAAAAAAAAAATTTTTTTTTTAAAAACCCCGGGGAAAAAAAAAAACCCCAGGGGGGGTTTTTTTTGGGGGGGGGGGTTTTTCCCCAAAAATTTAACCCCCAAAAACCAAAAAAAAAAATTTTCCTTTTTTTTTTTAAAAAAAAATTTAAAAAAAAAAAAAGGGGGAAAAAAAATTTTAAAAATCCAAAAAGGGGGGGAAAAAAATTTTTTTGCGGGGGTTTTTTTAAAATTTAAAAAAAAAAGGGGTTTTTTTTTGGGGGGGGGTTTTTTTTTGGGGGGGGAAAAAAGGGGGGGGGGAAAAAAAAACCCCCCAAAGGAATTGGGGGGGGGGGGAAAAAGGGGACCCCACCCCCAAAAAAAACCCAAAAAAAAGGGGGCCCCCCCCCCCGGGGGGGTTTTTTTTTTTTGGGGGAAAGGGGGGGCCCCGGTGAAAAAGGGGGGGGGGAAAAGGAACCCGGGGGCCCCCGGGGGCCCCCCGGGGGGCCCCCCAAAAAAGGGGAAAAAATTTTAAAACCCCCCTGGGGGGTTTTAAAAAAGGGGGCCCCCCGGGGGGGTTTAAAACCCATTTTTTTAAAAAAAAAAAATTTTTTTTAAAACCCCTTTTCCAAAAAAAAAAAAAAATTAAAATTTAAAAAAAAAATTTTTAAAAAAAAAAAAGGGGAAAAGTTTAAAAAAAAAAAAAAAAAGGGGGGGTTTTTGGGGGGGAATTTTTTAAAAAAAAATTTTTTTAAAAAAAAGGGGGGGGGTTTTTGCCAGTACTGCAAGCCAAAAATTTGGGGGTTTCCCCCTTTTTTTTCCCAATTTTTCCAGCCTTCCATCCTTTTCCCGGTTGGTAAAATAGTACCCAGCTTGTTGGGGGGTGTATAGAAATGTATCGAAATACATGCTTTTGGGAATTTTTCCCCCCCGGGGGGTGGGAAAAAAAAAAAAAAAAATTAAAAAAATTTTTTTAAAAAAAAAAAAAAATTTAAAATTTTTTAAAAAAAGGAAAAAAAAAAAAAAAATTTTAAAAATTTAAAAAAAAAAATTTTAAAATTTTTGAAATAATTTTTGAAATTTCCCCTTTTTTTTTTTTTAAATTTTTAAAAAAAAAAAAAAATTTTTTTTTTTTCAAAAAAAAATAAAAAAATTTTTTAAAAAAAAACCCCCCTTTTTTTTTTTTTTTTGCCTTTTAGTTTTTTTTTTTTTTTAAAATTTTTTTTTTTTAAAATTTTTTTTTTTTTTCTTTTTTAAATTTAAAAACCTTTTTTTTCCCCAAAATTTTTTTTTAAAAAAAAAAAGTTTAAAAATTTTTTTGGGGGCCCTTTTTCCCCGGGGGTTTTTCTTTTTTTAAAAAAAAAAACCCAAAAAAAAATAAAAAAAAAGGGGCCCGGAAAACCCAAACCCAAAAAAAGGGGGAAAAATTTTTTTTTTTGGGGGGTTTTAAAAAAAAAAGGGGCCCCCCCCAAAAATTTTTTTTTTTTGGGGGGAAAGGGGAAACCCTTTTTTTTTTTAAAAAAAAATTTTCCCCCCCCCTTTTTTTTTTTTTTGGCCCGGGGGTTTTAAAATTTTTCCCCCCCCCCCAAAAAAAAAAAAATCCCTTTTCCCCCTTTTTTTAAAAACCCCTTTTTTTTTTTTGGTTTTTAAAATTAAACCTAAACAAAAAATTTTTGGGGGGTTTTTTTTTTTCCCCCCCCCCCCCCCGGGGGGGCCCAAAAACCCCCCCTTTTCCCCCCCCCCTTTTCCAATTTTTCCCCTTTAAACCCCTTTCCCCCCTTTAAAATTTTCCCAAAAATGGAGCAGGGGCCCCCGCTCCCTTTTTTTTAAAAAAAAAAGCGGGCCCAAAAGGGGGGGGGCCCCCCGGGGTTTTGGGGGGGGTTTTTGGGGGGGTTTTTTTTTTTTGGGGGGGCCCCCCCCCCAATTTTTTAAAAAAAAAAAAAACTGACGGTTTTTTTTTTTTTAAAAAAATTTTTTTCCAAAAAAAAAAAAGCTCCCAAAAAAAAGGGGGCCCCCCTTTTTTTTCCCCCAAAAAAAAAAAAAAAAAAAAGGGGGGCCCCAAAAAATTTTAAAAGGGGTTTTTTTTGGAAAAAAAAAATTTTTTTTTCCCCAAAAAAAATTAAAAGAAAGGGGTTTTTTTTTTTTGGGTTTTTTTTTTTAAAAAAAACCCAGGGAAAAAAAAATTTTTAATTTTCCGGGCCCTTTTTCCCCCCCCGGGTTTTTTTTTGGGGGGGGGGGTTTTTTTTTTTGGGAACCCTTTTTTCCCCCTTTTTTTTCCCAAAAAATTTTTTTTTGGAAATTTTTTCAACCCTTTTAAAACCCCCGGGAAAAAAGATTTTTAAAAAAAAAAAATTTTTAAAAAAATTTTTTTGGGGGGGAAAAAGGGGTTTTTTAAAAAAAACCCTTTTTTTTTTTTTCCCCCCCCCCCCCTTTTTTTTTTTTTTTTTTACCAAACCCTCCCCCTTTTTTTTAAAAACCCCCCTTTTTTTAAAAAAGGGTTTTTTTTCCCCCGTTTTTAAAAATTTTTTTTTTTTTTAATTTTTAAAAAAATTTTTTTTTTTTTTTTTTATTTTTTACCCTTTTTTTTTTTTGGGAAAAATTTTCCCCCCAATTTTGGGGGTTTTTTTAAAAAAAAACCCCCAAAATTTTTTAAAAAAAAAAAAATTTTTTTTTTTTTAAAAAAAAACCCCCCAAAATTTAGGGGGGAAATTTTTTTTCCCTTTTTTTTTTGGGGGGGAAAAATTTTTTTTTTTGGGGGGGGCCGGAAAAAAGGGGGAAAAACCCCAAAAAAAAACCCCCCCCAAAAAACCCCCCCCCCTTTAACCCCCTTTTTTTTTTTTGGGGGGGGGTTTTGGAAAAAAAAAACCCCAAAAACCCCAAAAATTTTTTTTTTTTAAAAAAAGTAAAAATTTTTTTTTTAAAAAACCCCCCTTTTTTATTTTGGGGTTTTTTTTTTAAATTTTTTTTGGGGTTTTTTACCCCAAACTTTTTTCCCCTTTTTTCCGGCCCCGGGGGAAAAAACCCTTTTTCCCCCCTTTAAAACCCCAAAAAATTTTTTTTAAAAAAAAATTTTCCCCCCCCGGGGGGGGCCCCCCCCAAATTTTTTTCCCCCCCCCGGGGGGGGGGGGGTTTTTAAAACCCCCCCCCCCAAAAAAAAAGAAATTTTTTGGCCCCTTTTGGGGGGTTTTTCCCGGGGGGAAAAAACCCTTTTTTTTTCCCCCCCAAAAAAATTTTTTTGGGGGGGCCTTTTTTTCCCCCGTTGGGGGCCCCCCCCCCGGGGGGGGGGAAAAAAAAACCCCCCCTTTTTTTTTTTTTTTGGGGGGGGGGGGAAAAAAACCCCAAAAGGGGGGGGGTTTTTTTGGGGGGGGGGGGGCCCCCCCAAAAAAAAAAGGAAAAAACCCCCCAAAAAAAATTTTTTTGGGGGGGGGAAAATTTTTTTCCCCTTTTAAATTTTTGGGGGGTTTTTTCCCCCCCTTTTTTTTTCCCCCCCGGGGTTTTGGGGGGGAAAAAAATTTTCCCAAAAAAAATTTTAAAAAGGGTTTTTTTTTTGGGGGGGGGCCAAAGGGTTTTTTAAAAATTTTCCCCCCCCGGGGGGGGGTTTTTTTTTCCCCCCTTTTTTTTTCCCCAAAAACCTTTTTTTTCCCCCCTTTTAAATTTCCCCCAAACCCTTTAAAAAAAAAAATTTTTTTTTTTTTGGGTTTTGGGAAAACCCCCCTTCCCAATTTGGGAAAGGAAAAACCCCAAAACCCCCCCCTTTGGGTTTTTAAAAAGGGGGGAAAAGGGGGGTTTTCCCCCTTCCCGGGGGGTTTTTTTTTTTTCCCCCCCCCGGGGGGAAAAAGAAAAAAATTCCCCCCGGTTTTTTTTTTTGGGGGGCCTTTTAAAAAAAGGGGGGGAAAACCCTTTAAAAAAATTTTTTTGGTTTTTTGGGGCCCCCCTTTTCCCCCAAAAAAAAAAAAAACCCCCCCCCCCAATTTTTTTTTGGGGAACCTTTTTGGGGGGGGCCCGGGGAAAAAAAACCCCCCCCCGGGCCCCCCGGGGGCCCGGGGCCCCCCCCTTTTTTTCCCCCCCCCCTTTGTTGGCCCCGGGGGGGGCCCAAAAAAAAAAACCCTTAAAAAATTTTTAAAAAAATTTTTAAAAACACAAAACCAAGGGGAAAAAAAGAAATTTAAAAATTTAATTTAAAAAAAAACCCAGAGGGATACTCAATCCAACCCAAATAACTTTTTGAGGAGTAAGATATAAAGTTTTTTTCTTAACCGTTTTCTGTTCCTTGTGGCTTGATTTTACACTAAACAATCCAATCTTTTAAAACTTTTGAAAATGCTTTCCTTTGGAATAGAGCAGAAATTTTTTCCAAAAATAAAATAAAGGAAAAATTTAATAAAAAAGGAAAGAACTTTTTTGGCCAAAGGGGTTTCTCTTGGCCTTCTTTTATTCCCCGATAAAGTTTTAAAATTTCCTTAACTTTTTTTGATCCTGTCTTCCCTAATAAGTACCTCCCAGCCCACTACTACCTTTCTTTAAAATTGAAAAAGAGATTTTAAAAAAAGGAAAACCCGCCCATTCCTTCATGGGGGGCCTGCTTCCGCTCCCGGAGGGGGTGGGGAGGAAACTAGCGATTCCCCCGTGGGGTTGGGGGGCAAGGGCCCCTAACAACCAGGCCGGGAATAGGAAAGGGAAGACACGGGCAAAAAAAGAATTTTGAAGGGAGGAAATTTAACAAAAAATTAAAGGGAAAAAAACTAAGGAAGTAAACGGGTGTAAGATTTGAATAAAAAAAATGAGGGAATAAATTTTAATTTTGGGTTTTAAATTTTAACCTTTGGTTTTAATTTAAAGCACTTTTGGAAATTGAGGGATTGAAGAGCTCAGTATTCTGGCAGTGGAAATGAATATTAAAATTGGTTCCGGGTTCATTTTGTTTCTTTTCAGTGTAAATAGAAGGATAATCAGCTGATTAAAGCGCGAAAAGGGAATTTTAAAACCATTCTACAAAAAGGGCTGTGAGATGAAAGACCCCCAACGGAAAAGGAAATCCACAGGGATGGTGGGGGGCCAAAAACCCAAAATAAACCCAATTTCCCCCTGGGCCCTTAAATTTTTCAACCTTCCTCCTTGTGGTGTTTACAGGGAGGAAGATAAATAAATTTTCCCCTTCTTCCCCCTTTTCCCCCTTAAATGTGAAAGAACATAGGGTGCCTTTTTTTTTATTCAAAAACCAAAAGGGGGGCATAATTGTGACCCCCGTCAGTTTTTTTTTTTTCAGGACACTACGTTTGTTTCCCCAAAATGATTTCCCTTTCCCTTTGGTGGTTAACCCCCAGCCCCTGTGGATGGGTTTAAGGGGTGAGAAGGGGGATCCTGATTTAACCTATTTTAAACCCCTTTTTTAATTTTTTTTTCCCCTTTTAAAAAAAAAAAGTTTCAGGTAAAAAAACCCCCTTTTGGGGTTTTTATTTTTTTCTTTTTTTTTTAAAAACCCCCCTTTTGGGGCCCATTCCCGGGAAAAAAGCCGGACAAAATCAACGCCCCTCCTTTTCCTTAGACTGGTTTTTTTTAAAAAAAAATTTTCCCCTATTTTTAGAATTTTTTTTTGGATTTTAAAATCAAGTTGAAATCCACCATCTAAGCCTTCCCCGCCCCCCCCCTTGATGGGAATGGTTTTTTCGAACAAAACCCCAAAAGGGGTCTTAATTTGAACCCAAAAAAATTTTCCCCTTTTGTTTTTACAAATTTAAAAACCCCCCGGCCAAACACCCCGAGCCCGGGTTATTTTCCGGGCCTTTGCCAAGGACCAATAAATTCCCTTAAAGGGGGGGCCCCCAGAATTCAGGGTTTTTTTTCCCCCCTTAAAAAAACCCGGAAAAAAAAAGTTTTTGGAAATTTTTGGGGGGGGGGAAAATTTTTTTTTTTTTGGCCCCCCCAGGGGGGGGGTAAACCCCCTTTTTCGTTTTTGGGGCCCGCCCTTTTTGCCTTTTGGTTTTTTTCAAAATTTCCCCGGTTTCCCCCTTGGCTTAAATTAGCCTTTACAACCTTTTTATTTTAATTTCCTTGGCTTGAGCAAGGTTTAGAAGGTTCAAGAATTTTTGCCCCTTTTGAATATTTTTAAGGGAGTCTTTGAAAAAGTTGAACATACACCAACCCTCACATCATTCTTTAGAAAATTGATATGCAGAACAAACTCCAAATCATTTTCTGACCCCCATTTAGCACCGTGAACCTCCTCAGCTTAAAAGAATTTAAACTCCGAGAAATCCCTCTGCCAAACCCCCTAATACCACTGGTCTTGGCCTAGGCAATGACCAATCCAGAGGCCCATCTGAATCGTTGCTCTCCTTTTTGAGTTCCTTCCATCTTACAAAGATGCCTATTGAGGTAAAATCTTGAAACCGATTTGTTTTAAAAAATTTTTCTAATTTCATTACCCCTTGTAGGGGAAACCCCGGCAAAGCATTTTCCTTGTGTCTCGTCAATGAGAGCAACAGAGGTTTCCGTTTTCAGGGAAGCGGTTCTCAGCTGGTGTGATAATCTCAACCCCTATTTGCAAGGAAAACACTAAAATCTGAAAACCGAGGAAGAAAGGCTCTAGTATATGGTAGCAGAGACTGTGTTGGATAACCTGAGCTGCCTGGTTTTTTCCCCGGGTTCGACTATAGCAACATGATAGGAAAAATGGAGGCTACCTTAAAGAAAGCTTAAAATTCACTGATTCAGTCCTCCGCCCCGTGTCACCACAAAGAAGGGCCCCCAAGACCCATTACCTGAAAAACGTCTATTTCCTTTTGTAAAATTGGGTTTCGTCCCCATCTTTAAATGGATAAAAAGGGTAAAGCCTAGTACTTAATTTCAAGTCTCTTTTTTTAGGGGGCTTTCCATTCCGGCTTTCCGAATTAAAACTGGAAGCCACCTCAATTCCCCCCTTCTCTTCCCAACCAGGAAATAATGATACTCTTGTCCCCCAAAAAACACTATCATGTACAGTAGGCGGTAAGTCTCTCTTCTCTTTCCAATCCTAAAAGGTATTATGCAAGTTCCGGGAATTTTTAATGGTTTGGAATCTAAAGCACTTCGCTAACTTGAACCTATGCGACAAGCTAGGTAGAGTGCAGTAGGAGGAAAATTTAGACTCCAAAAACCAGAAAAATGAACCTAAAGGGAATTGGAAATTGGGAAAAAAGGGGGAAAGATGGCAAAATAACTTGTAGAAAAAAATTCTTAGCCTCAGAAAAAGGCAATGATTTGTGGTGAAGGAAAAAAAGGCACCCCATTCCACCAAAAAAAAGGGGCCCACAAGGGAAAACAGGCGAGGCTAACGGCGTGGAGCGGGTTCTTGCTCACCTCTGCCTCAGGGGCTCATGGGGGGTTTTTCCAAGGAACAGGGGAAAAAAAAAGGATAACAATATATCTTCCTTTCTCCAGGGGTTGGATTGTTTTTAGGATCATTCCAAATCGTTTTTTCCCCAGTTGTGAAGGTACTTTTCTTTTACAGTTGAGATTAAAAAAAATTTTCTGTTCCTCTCCTTTTTTCCCCGGGAGATAACTGGAAAAGAAGGTTTTGCCAAATGTGGGAAGTGTTTTGCAGCAAAAAGTGGCTTCCCCCGGCACCAGGGGAGCCCACAAAAAAAAAGTTTTTACCAAAGAACCCCTTTAAGTGAAAATACGTGGGAAGCCTTTTTTTCCAAAACCCTATTTGTGCTTAAAAAAATTTCCAAAAAACATTTAAATAAAGTTCAGGGAAAAAAAGTTTTAAATTTTAAAATGCAACCTCTGAGCCCCTCCGGCAGTAGGAAGGGAAAGAAAATACCCAAAGCCCCGGGTGTGGGAAACACTTTGCTTACAGGTGGGTTTTGTGATTCATCAGAGAGTCCACACAGGGAGAGAAGCCACACAAAAGCCAGGACTGTGGGAAATGTTTTGCTACAGTTCAGCCCTTGTGCAGCACAAGTTTAAACCACACAGGAGAGAAGCCACACAAATGCCAGGAGTTTTGGGAAATGTTTTGTCCCCCAATTCAGGCCTTGTGCAGCACAAAAAAATCCACACAGGGAGAAACCATAAACCGGGGTATGGGAAATTTTTAAGCCAAAAATTGACCCCTTTTGAAGCACAAGAAATCCCCACAGGGGAAACCATACAAAAGGGAGGAGGTATGCACAAATTTTAACCCCGGGGCCACACAAAAAATTTAAAAATTTTTCCACAATTAGGTTGTGGGGACCCCCAAGCGAAATAAAAAATTTCCCCTTTGGGAAAAAATTTTTTTACCCCAAAGGGAAAGTGGAAATCCCAATTGGGGGGAAAAGTTTTTTTCGTTACCCTTGGGGGAAAAAAAAAAAACGAAAAAAACCCTCAAAACCGGATTGGGGAAAGCTTTTTGGGGTTTTTTCCCCCAAGTTCCACAAAAAAACTCAAAACCGGATTGTTGGTTTTTAAAAAACCCTTTAAGAAAAACAAAAAACCAAAATCCGGGTGTGGGAATTTTTTCCGGGTTTTTTTTTAGGGAAAAAACCCCAAAAACCACACTGCCCGGGTTGGGAAATTTCCCAATTCACATTTTTGAATTGAAAACAACCAAAAACCCAAATGAGGGTTGGGGAAAAACTTTTGGAAAGGGTTTCACCAAAAATTCCCCACGGAGAGCCCCCCGGGGGGGGGTGGGGAAAAAACCCCTTTCCCACCAATCCCCGAGGCCTCCGGGGGAGGGGGTTTTTGAAAAAATTCAAACCCTTTTGGCAAAGGGCCCCGGGGGCCTTAAACCGGGGGGGTTGGGAAAATTTTAAAAAAATTTTTTGGGCCCCCAAAAAAAGGGGGGAAAAAAGTTTTTTAAAAAACCTTTCCCCACCGAGACCGGGGAAAGGCCCAAAAGGGGGGGTTTTTAAAATTTTCCCCCCGGCAAAGGGCCCGGAAGGCCAAAAGGCCAGGGTTTGGGGAATTTTTTCCAT
>CAOLHI010007139.1:0-17216 GCA_948474755.1 Ctenosaura bakeri
GATTTGTTCAAAGGGGTGGGCTGCCACTGCCTTCCCCTGAGTTTAACTGTGACTTGCTCAAGCTTCTCCAATGGGTTTCTTGGTCTCCTGGCGTGCTAAGGCAATACTCATGTACCATCCTTCACTGGATAAACTGCAATAATTGAATAATTGATGTTGCAATATTGCAAAGAGTTTAAAGAGTTTAAAGTGGGCATCGTGGGCTGTAACATACATCCATTTAGTGTGATGCTGTAGCAGAAGAGTTGTCATCCACACACTTCCTTTTCCAGCATAACCAATGGCCAAATTGGTGTCTTGGGTGACTTCATAAGTGTACTGGCCATCATGGCCCTTGAGGACTTTAAATCATCATCTGAACAAATAAAGCCGAGGTTTTCTCTGTGTCGACATCCTTCTAAGGTAAAAGAAGATGGTATGCAGTACTGTTACTCTACGCTAAGAAATTATGGGATATTTGGGTCTGAGTACAGTATCCCAATGATTACAGTCTTTGGAATACAGTATGTTTCCTGAGACTATCTGTTTTCCAAGGGATCACCCCTATTAGTCGTGTTGGTAGTAGCGTAGGACAACTTATTTGCTAAATCTTCAACGTCAATCTTAGCCACTTCTAATGCCTACTCCTAGAGGTGTGATCCAGTCTGTCCATGGCCATTTAACTCTAGGGTTAGGGTTACACACCCAGACCACAACTTAAGCCATTCTGCCCAGCCAGCTTTGCTGGGGTGTAAATAAATTGCATGCTTTCCATGATTCCCCAGGGTATTAAAACAAAGGTCCCAGCACACACTCCAGGGAAAGGAAATTATAAGAATTCAGAAAGTAACAAGAAGATGATGTGATTGTCAATTATTCGGAGGGTAAACTCCAGTTCTCACCCAAGGCCTTCTGAAACATATGCAATCCTTCGGGATCCGAAGAGTACAGAAGAAATCTGGCAACTGGAATATTACAAAGGGGGGACTCTCCCCTCTATCTCCATACTGCTGCTGGTGAAGATCTAATGGCAGCGACAGCCAGGTCAGCTCACTTACCTTCACAATCCAAACTGATCCTGGATGGAGGGATCAGCCTTGGCTCCAAGTCACTCATCTTCTCAGGCTGTCCTCTTCTTACTGCAGCAGACAATGAATAAGATCGGGAACCACTCTTTGTCCAGTAAGCAGCGGCATTGGTGATCCTCTCAGAGCTCAGATAATCATGTCTCCCAGCTCTCAACCAAACTGGAAGTGATATAACCAATTGTAATAATTGCAATAGTATTGTTTAAGTCCTTTTCCTTAGTCCTTATTGTGAAAGATGACAGCTCAGAGGTCAATGAGCAATTGATTGTGCCAAGAACAGAGCCAGTGATAGACTAAACTAGCTTGCAAACACCCCCATCAGTGAAAGAGAAGTGGAGGCAGAGTTGTTGCAGCCAGCCACAAAGGGAGAAGGAACCAGCAATGATTTAGAGGAATTAGATTTACCTTTTCCCCCAGCCTTCAATCATGGAGGAGTCAGAAATGAGCAGCTCAGAGGGAAGCCTTTTTGGCAAGATTAACAAAACAGAGCAGTGATAAGTAACACCTGTTTTCATCAGCTAATTAACTCTGTCAGCATGGCTTCTTGTTTAGTTGTAGCAAATCACTATGCAAGCTCTCTTGATCCTTGTGTTCCAGTTCTCTCAACCCCTTTGGACAGACCTTTGGCTTTCTGGATCATTTGGATTGACCTTGACTTGGCTTGGCATAGCATTTCCACTTGTCTGTCGGCATTGGACACTCCCCACTGCCTCCTTTTTTTGGGCAAGTACTCTCGCCTTTCTTCCCTTGCTGGCAGAGAGACACAGGTAGGAAGTTGGACTCTGACACTTATATGTTATGTTATTGTTTGGTTTGTATTTATTCTTTAATGTCTTTTGTCCTTTTTAATGTTGCTTATTCCATGTTATGCATATGTATATGTTTGGTATGTCAAGAAAAACATTTCTTTAAAAAAAAACAAATAATTAGTGGATCGAATGCAGTAGCAATTAGATGCCAATGGATGATTTGGAGGGTGTCCCTGCCGTCTTCATAAGTGAAGTTCAGGACAAGTATTCCCCTTGACTGAAACCAAACTAATCTTTCACTCAAATTCTAAGCAGTCTGATTCAGAGGGATGAATCAGAACAGTGGAGCATGTTTAGCTAAATCAGTTCACTACATACGCCAATATTGTTTCTGCCAATCTGTAGTCTCGACAATTTTGCATTTCATCAATGGTGAGACCAAACTGACATCACTAGGAGCTGTGTGCCCTTCAACACTTCTGAGGAGGGTGGAAAGCACAAAGTGGTCTCTAACTTTCAAAGCTGCAGCTGCAACAATCGCCATATGGCGGGCTGGAGCAGGGGTTACCAAATACAGACTGTCAAATGCCGAGACAGCCGTGTTGTGTTTGCACTGGGAGACGAAGGTGTGTGGTTTTGCTTTGAACCCTCCTGACAAAAGATCTCCACATTCCTGTTTTTAGGGTGTTTATATTTAGCAATTGTACAGGCTGTAGCTGATTTGTGTTCTGCAAACCATGGTTGGATTTGCAAGTAAACATGTTTAGGGTTGCTACCATCAACTGCAGGGAAGATTCTACAGACCATGCCCTCACCTGGGAGGTTCTGCGGTTCCATGATTGTACAGTTCCAGGGGAAGCATTTGTTGGGGATTCCTGCCTGAAGGGGCCAAGGAAGAACTAACATGGGGAAAAAAGTAGAACAGCTCTTACAGTGTCTCGCAAGACTGGAACCATGATTGCCACCATCACTCTGAAGGGAAAAAAATCAATATCTGCCATCTACTAAAACTTAAATCTAACAGGTTGTTACCAGAGTTTCTAGTACAAGTTTGTGATATATTAGATATCATTTGATATCAATAATTTGACCTTCTTTACTCCTTCCTCTCCACATGCTTGCGAGGCCCTCAGACAGGCATGCAGACAGGCACAGCCAACAATAGCCGAAACATTTCAAACAAATCCAAGCAAGCCAGAAATAGCCAAACCGCCACTTCAGGAGACCTCAAGGCAAGTACCACATTTTGTATGCATGCTACTTACAAAGAACTCCCTGTCCCAAGCAGGCAGCTTGACAAACCAAATACTCAACTGTTAAACACTCTGTGTTTGCATGCTGGCTACTCTATTGACAATTTGGTCTTAACTTAATCATGTAAAATACTGACCTTTCAAAGGCTTTGTATCCAGCCCGAAACTCATTGTTATCCCCAAGAACAGACTAACCTACGACCACATTTTCCCCTATAAGAACCCATTACTTTGAGTGCTTCCTTGGATCGCTCTTGGCTTCCATTCCACCTTGCTGCCCCTTCGTTCGGCGAGCCTTCCCCTCAGCTCCACGTGCTGAGAAACTCCATTTCCACGAACTTCTTCTTCTGACTACCCAGGCTTCAGAACAGGTGTAGTATTTCCCATATCAAAATCTCCTTTAAAAATCCCTCTATCCAACTCCAACCTTTATTTCTATAGTTCTCTGTGTGAGTGTATTGCATACACTTGTTTGGCTGTATTTTAATAAAAACAACAATTATTATTCTACTTTTGTTTGTTCCTTGACTTGGCCTGACCCCGTAGACATTGGGTAAAAGATCTCACTCTGTTGCCCAGCCTCTCGTATTGCTAGCTTGTGCTCTTTTGACTAATTCCCAACCTTGTAAATTGGAGCTCACTTAGGTGTCTCTCATGGGACCCCCAGAAATCAGGGTAATACCTAACCTGTCTGATAAGTGGGGGAAGCCTGTAAATAAATGAATAAATGAAAATAAATTCAGTAATAATCAGAATCCTGGTGTTGATTTACACACTCATCAGTTCTCTTATAAAAGTAGCTGAGCATTTTTGTGGCTGTTTCTGCAGTCCAAATGAATGAGTTGGCATCCTAGAGGCACTGACTAAGAGAAATGCACCATCCAAAAATACACAGCTGTAAAGCTGGATTTCTGTTGGTTGATCTCAATTGAAGCAAACCCCATGAATGAACTGATAAATGGAGAATCAACATTAGACGCAAATCCTATTGATTCAATGGCTTTACTGTAGTCAGGAGTAACATGAAATCGTGTTTGTTCTGGAATTCCACTTATGCAACCAGGAAATAGATTCTGTCCATTGTATAATGGGCCCCTAGAGGTACAACTGCATGTGTAAGTGAACTCACACAAGTGTAGAGCACCAACAGAATCCTGACACATGTATTTATACCATTGAGCAGAAAAATCTGGGACTTATGGGCATGCCTCTGCCAAGGGCTTAGTCATCCATCTCTAAAGTGGTGGTAAACTTGAAAATTACATATTTCATTATTATTTTTGGCCCATCTTTCTCCCCAGATATGTCTCAAACCAGATAACCTAGGGCAATATATCTTTATCAATACATTTCAATGATACATTTGTCAATGGTGTGTGTTTCAGAGCTACCTTTAGGCGATATGGGTGAAGTGATGTTGGGGGCAAAGACATTGGAAGCAAAACAGTGAAAGCACACTTGGTGGTAAGAATTCCAGTGTCCAGAACTGAGTTAGGGTTTCAACGGATTAAGGTTTCCTCATCAATAGAGGGAATACCACCATGGAACCATATAGTTGAAGGGACCACAAGGAACATCTCATCCAATCCCCTGCCATGCAGGAATACAGAATAAAGCACTTCTGAGAGATGATCTCCCAACTTTGTTACAAGTCCTCAAAGAAGAAAAGTCTACCACACTCCATGCAAGTCCAAAACCAAATATCCAATCATGCCAGGGAACTATTCAAAGTAGGCATGTGAATAAGGTGTTAGAGGAACATTGTTAAAGAGCACATTCCTATGCAGAAAAAATGAAATGTGGAAATGCAGAATCTATGGGTCTTAGCAGACTACACGCTAAACATGAGGGAACAAGGTGATTAAGCGGCCAAAAAAGCCAATCTCCTTCTGGGCTACCTCAACGCAAGCATAATGTCTTGAATGAGGGAAGTAGAAGTTCTGCTCCGTTTCAAATGCTGCAAATTGATTTCAGTGTGCAAAAGTAGTTTGCACTTAATTATCCCTCAGCAGAGAGGAGGTCTAAATACACTAGATGGCATGAGATCCCATCTTATCTTGGAAGCTAAACAGGGTCAAACCCAGTTAGGTCCTGGATGGGAGACCACCAACCACATACTTCTCATACTTTTCACAGATCAGACACCCATGCATCTAGGAATCAGTGCCAAAGGAAATGGATGAAGGAAGCCAAATTGAAAAGAACCATTTGTTACCCTGTATTATGGGGGTCCCAGGAGGGGTGCCCAAATAACCAAACAAAAACACAAGATGGGGAAATTAACTCAAGCATTCTCTTAAGCTAACAAGAGGCAGGATAACTAAGCAGGGATCTTGCAACCCTATGTCTACAGAGTCAGGTCAGAAGAGCAGGCAGACAGTTTTAAGGTAACAAAAATGATAACTTTTATTAAAGGAGAAACAACAAATAAGACAACACATGTACACAGCTAACTGGAAATGGAAATGAGAGTTTTCGGGGGAAACTGGGTGATACGACACCTTATCTCGTAGCCCTGGAGAGAAGCGGAGGTTTGCAGGGGAGGAAGCTCAGCGCGGTTCACAGAGGGGAAAACTTCATTGGAAAGGGTGGCAGCAAGGCTAGATGGAAGTCCAGGGTGATCCAAGTGGTCCAATATGGGGCAAGCAGTCCAAGCAAACAATCCGAGGGGCACTCAGACTTGGGGAGTTTTTATAGGGTGGATTGTGCCTGCAGGCCATGCCATGCCCAGTGAAAACAAAGGAAATTTGGAGCGGGACAAAAGCATTGGAAAAGGTCAGGTTTTACATGATGGGCTTAGCGCTAGATGACAATAGTATAACCAGTATGCAAATGGCTCAGCATAAAGAAAGTGCTGGCTCTCAGCCGAGCATCTTTGTGTAAAGTCGCGCTTAAGCAAGGTGTGTCTGCAAGGAAATGGTCCCTGAAGCAACGGAGAGGCATTAATCTGCCTGCCTAAGTGGGGATTGGAATGTCCAACCATTAACGGCTACACCTATTTATATGCTTGTCCGGTGGCCCTTGCAAACACATGGAGCAGGGTGGCAGAGAAAGGTCAAATGAAGGCCAAATAAGTTTGATATCAAGAGATATCTAGTGCTATCACCGGGCATGTCAGAACTGTGGTAACACATTGACATACTTTGAAGGCAAACACCTCTGTGTTGCAACCGGTTGGGCTGATGCCAAAGAAACCTGATAATCTGGTGTATTTACTGGCAAGTATTCAAGCCCAGAGAGGTGAGTAGCAGTTATGCAGCTTTCACTGATGCAAATGAAGCTGCAAAATTCACTCATTACAGGTGCATCTCTTTTAGGAGGTTACCTGTGTTACAGAGCACAGCTGTCAAAGATTCAAAAGTCTCCAACTTTTTCTAGCACTGTTTCATACTTCACTTTTTATCTTCTGGCATTCTGCTGGCAGTGCAGTAAGGTCAAGAGGTTCATTCAGTTGCTGAGCTAAGCAAATCAGGAAAGCTTCTCAGGCTTCCCACTTTGTATACTGTATGCGAGGCTGCAGCAAGAGTGGGGACAGCTTCAAAGGTTGCTTCCTTCCTTTTCTTGAAAGAATATTTCTAATGTTCAGTAGAAAGTTGATCCCCCCAACCAATTCACATCTCTCTTACAAAAACAGAAAAAGAGAGAAAGAGAGAGAGTATTATTTGATAAGAAATAAAAATTGGAGAGCTTTCAATCACGGTAAAACTGAAAACCGAACTGAAGCTTGCTTACTCTTCAAAGTTCTCCAAAAGAGAATTCTCCAATCCCAAAAAAATGAACACAAATCACATGTATTAGAGAAGAATATATAAAAGACTCTTTCTATCAGTTAAAAGAACAATCAGATGTGCCTTATCCAAGAAATGTTTTCAAAAATGTTTACAATATGCAAACTTCAGTTCAAAAGTATGTTTATCATGGAAAATGCACAGAAATGAATTCAGGACAAACCCAGCTTAAGACTGAAACGAACAGAATCAGAGAGAAATCAAAATTGACTGTCTATTCCTAATTCAAATAACATTCTTAATATTCTGTCGTCTTTTGAATTAAAAGTGGAAAGAATATTGGACAATCTTAAAAACTGATTGGAAGACATGTTTTAGTGAATCAAGAAACCCTGATGAGAAAAATCCTGGATTGAAAATACTGTTTTCAGTTTGTGACATGTTCTGTATGAAATTCATACATGTTTGTTTCGTGCCTCTGATCTCTACCGCAATGACATCCAGTAATGAAAATGTGTTCTGTATGCATATGTGTGCCATTCACATATATGCATAGTCCATATCTTCATAGCATTTTTATAATAATGATTCACTGTTCTAGTTCATCTACAGATTGGAAATTCAGTGAAACTAGAGAAGGCTCATCTAATAATTCTAGGTTGCATTCTCATCCATCTAAGGAAGCGGTTCTCAACCTGTGGGTCGTGACCCCTTTGGGGGTCAAATGACCCTTTCACGGGGGTCGCCTAAGACCATCAGAAAATACGTATTTCTGATGGTCTTAGGCTCCATTCCCTCCTTGGTGGTGGTGTGCAAAGCGAGCCACGTGCTTGCGTCCTCCTGCCCTCTGTTCAGAAGGGACTGAAATCGCTCCCCTTCTCTGCTACTGGGAGAACTTCCCGTCTGATGGGACGGCTTGGGGGGTGGCGGCAGCATGGGGAGCAGGCCATCTCCTCGCCACGGCCCCTGCCCCACTTGCCACAGAGGGGGGCGCTGCGGAAGGGCGGAGGGCCACAAGGCAGCGCTTTTCCAGGGGGCGAGCTGCACCCAGTGCAAAAGACAAAGGCACTGGGATTCCTCCCCCCCCGGGCCAGGGTCGACACTCTGGAAACTTTTCCCACACTCCCCCCCCAGCGGAAAAAGAACGAAGCAGAAGCAGAGCCTGGGGGGGGTTCTCGGAGTTTTTTCCCAGGGGAGACACATGGCTACTCTTTCCCTCCCTGCCCGCCCCCCGAGGCAGCCTTTACTGGGGGAGGAGGCATTGTAAATAATAAATAAATAATTTTATGGTTGGGAGTCACCACAACATGAGGAACTGTATTAAAGGGTCGTGGCATTAGGAAGGTTGAGAACCACTGATCTAAGGGAACTTTTTCTCCATTTCTCATGGGTACAACAGTGGATTTTTCTTCTGAACCTAACTATGCATCCATGGATAAATAAAGAAAAGCCAAATTCTAATTTGATCTTGACTTTCATTCCTACTCATAAATATAATGTTTTTATAGGGAAACCATGCCCTATGAGGAGCAGTTTAGGGATCCACATATGTTTAGCCTGACAAAAAGAAGGTTAAGAGGTGACATGATAGCCATGTTTAAATACTTGAAGGGATGTCATGTTGAAGATGGGGCAAGCTTGTTTTCTGCTACTCCTGAGTCTAGGACATGGAGCAATGGATTCAAATTACAGGAAAAGAGATTTCATCTCAACTTCCACATGGTAGGAAACGTTTAACAGTGGAATATGCTGCCTCGGAAGGTAGTGGAGTCACTTCTTCAGAGGTTTTTAAACAGAGACTAGATGGCCATCTGCTGGGGGTGCTTTGTCTGTTCCTGCATGGCAGGGGGTTGGACTCAATGGCCATTGTAGTCTCTTCCAACTCTATGATTCTATGATTCATACAAGCATGGATGTGTTTCAACTTATAGGAAAAGTGAAATTACAGAAATTTTTTGGTGGCCCAGTTTGTATCTCCTTCTGTTAAACCATACCTTCAGATCTATGCATTTGAACATGAGGTCAGTTTGAAGGTTACAAACCTTTTGGTATCTCCAAGTTCATGAATTAGTTCATTCCATTCTAAGGAAGCCTGAGTGAGTTTCCAAAGCAGGATAATATGTAGATGTCCTGCTTAGTTCATGTACTTCATGTACATCTTAGTGTATGAACTTTGAACTTAGTATTGATAGTTCCTTCTTCTTCTTCTTCTTCCTCTTCCTCCTCCTCCTCCTCTTCTTTTTTTGGATTGCATTTTGTAGTACATAGCAAGATCCAGCATATATTGTCCTTATTATGGTTCAAAGACTCAACAATAAGATAAACAAATAAATATGTAAAATGCATACAAAATGTTTAAAGCCATTTAAAAATACATCATATACTTAAACAAATTACAGGAGGTTTATTTCAAACCTTTATCTAATGCAAATTGTTCTGTAATTCTCACTGCCTCAGAGAAAAACTTGGCAACGGCCGAAGTCACACTGGAAAACTGTCTTCTAAGAAGAACTTCACATAGAATTGGGCAGATTTTCCTGATAGGTTGCTCAATAATGGGTTAATTGTATGTTGATGAATCTGCTTGCAAAGATTACAAAACAAAAGAATGTGCTCCTTACATTCTACTTCCTGGTTACTACATGGGCAGAGTCTTTCAGTATATAGGACACTAGCAAATCTATCTTAAAGCAAATCATTACATCTTGCCTTAGTAAATAGACAACAATATTTGATGACAGTCAGATTCTTTAAGCAATATAGCTATGTGAAGAAACCCAGCATAGTGTACATACACAGCACTTGGAGAGCAAAATACATATGAATGGGCACACAATTCACAAAAGGCAATATCCCACATTTGTTTTACAGACTTGAGAGCACTGCAGAAAGCCAGGTGAGACAGAAAAGATGAGGAGATGCCAATTGAAGTAGCTTTTTTAGCAATGATTTTAGACCAGCTACTTAAGTATTCATCGTGCAATAGATATGAAAGTAGACCTGAGCCTAGTCTGAAGACACTAATATTGAGCCTGAATTTTAAGACTGTCGATCATGCTGTTATCCTGTTTACTGGGGGTCCCGGGAGGGACACCTAAATAACCTTACACTTACAAAAGATGGGGAAATTAGTCAAGAGCACTGGTTGGCACTACGAGAAGCAGGGTAATGCAGCAGGATCTTGTAACCCAATGTTTACGAGGTCGGGCCAAGTCAAGAAGCAGATCATGTTGGAAATAATGAATGATATTTATTAAATACAGGCACACAATGTAAGCAACACCCAGGTTGCACACAGATAACTAAGGAAAAATAAAGGTTTGAGTATGATAGTGGGATTTTCAGAGGGATAGTTGATTCGGGTGATACGGAACCTGTTCCTGGAGCCCAGAAAGAAGATAAAGAGCGAAGCTGGGGTGCAGTGTATCTCAGCACGTGGAGCTCAGGGGAAGCTCACCAGGCAAAGCAGCAGCAAGGCGGTCTGGAACTCAGGAGCAATCCAAGGATGGTCTCAGAATCAGGGGTTTTTATAGAGGGAAATGTGACTGCAGGCTATGCCATACTTGGGGAAAACAATATGATTTAGGAGCGGGACAAAGCTTTGGAAGGGTCAGAATTTAAAATCACTGAGTTAAGTCTGAATTGACAAACAGTGTGCATACATAATGAGGGTGTTTGCAGAGAGGTCTCCTAAAGCAAGAATCTGGCTATTTCTGGTCTGCCTGGGTGGAGAATGGAATGTCCAGTAATTAGTGGCCAAGCCTAGTTCTGTGCTTCTCCAGGGGCTTCACAAACACATGGAGTGGGGTGGTGGAAGAGAACCAAATTACTGATATCAAAATGATACCTAGGGGTATCTCTAAGTAGGCCTAAACTGCAGTAATAATGCCCTTGTCGATAATGAGCTTTCTCCAGTTTTTAGCAACAGAACACAATTTAGAACACAGCTGGGGATTTGAAGAAGGGCTCCCAAAAACATTGCCTGCTGCATATCTAACTCGGATGTTAGTCCACCAGTCCAGATATTGGAAGCATACAACAGTTGAGCAGCTGTTTTTAAATTAAATACTTTAACAGCAGATGGTGTATACAGGCCCCCTTTGCTGGAAAAAAAAGTGCAGAATGGCTGACCAGAAAGTTTGTGCTTTCTGAGGAATAACAAATCTATGAGTAGACCAAGACACTGTGTGGTGAAATATCGGTCCCAGATATTGAAGCTTCTAATCTGTCCTAAAACATGTCCATCAAGTGTCCATTGACACTGGGAAAATTGAGGAAGAATTAAAGGAGTGCCAAAAAATATTAAATAATTTTTGTAATGATAATAAGAAACCGAGAATTAACAAGAAATATTGGTATAAAAGTCAAAAAGAAGGTGGCCTGGGACTTCCAAATTTAAAATGGCATTATTATGCAAATCAATTGAGATATATTATAGATGGAGTTTCAGGAAACGGTGATTTAGATTGGTTAGTGACAGAAGATAAGAATATTGAGATGAAATTAGAAAATATATTTTTAGGAATTTTTCAAAGAAAGAAATGGAAAAGATAGAAAATCCTTTTATAAAAAATATAATAGAAATATGGAAGAAAAATAAAAGAAAATTGATACCGAATATATCAACATTAACTCCGATAGTAATGATGGAAAAATTTCCAATGAATTTGAGAGAAATAATAGAGAAAGAAATAAAAAAACAAAAAATATATAGATTAAAAGATTGGATGAAAATAATGATAAATAAAGATAGAATGAAAGAGAGATTGCAGGAAACTAAAATATCCTGGTTAAATTACATACAATTAGAGCAATGGACAAAGAGTATGAAAAGATATGTTAAGGATTTTAAAGAACATACTAAATTTGAACAAATTATTATTCAAAGAGAAAATATGCAAGAAAATGAAATATTAAAAGGTACAACAAGTGAAATATATAAAATATTAGCAAAAGAACAAGAAGAGGATTATCTTAGAAAAATGTGGGAGGAAGAGACAGCACAAAATATAGATATACAAGAATGGAGAAAAATCTGGAAACAACGTCATTTAAAAAAATTATCAATAAGAATAAAAGAGAATTATTATAAAATAGTTTGGAAATGGTATTTGACTCCAGTGAAATTAAATCAAATAGATGAGAAATATACAAGATTATGCTGGAGAGGATGTCAAGAAATTGGTACATATATCCATATGTGGTGTAATTGTAATAAGATAATGGAATTTTGGCAAAAGGTTTTTAAAGAGATAAAAGAGATTACAGGAGTAGTAATACCAGTATGTCCAAATATAGCGTTGTTGTCTATATATAATAAGGTTGAGTGCACTCAGGTAAGAAAAGAATTAATAACAAATTTGTTAATTGCAGCGAGATTAATAATAGCAAAAAAATGGAAAACAAATGAAAAATTTCAAATAGAGGAAAGGTATAAAGAAGTGTGGAAAATTGCAATTAATGATAAATTAACATGTAGAATTAGATTTATGAAAGGTTTAACAAAAGGGAATGATTTTGAGGAAATTTGGAAAATATTTTTGGAAAAAGCTTTGATAAGAGATGGTAAAGCTACCCTATTACAAGAAGAATGGCAATTTTGGAAAGTGGATTAAATAAAAAGTTGGCTCTGGGGGGTGGGTATATATATATATATATTTGTTTTGTTTTGCTTTGTATTTTTTATTTTTTATTTTTATTTTATATTACGCGTGTGTGTTAAACTTGTGATCTATTGATGAAATTGGATATGTGATGTTTAATTTTTAAAAGGAAAAAAAAAGTTAAAAGTTAATTGGCTTTGAAGTAATAAGATTATAATTAATAATAGTAATAGGTTAAATGGAAGCCGAAAATATAGAATTAAGAATGAAACTATAATATTAAAAATGAATATAATGAAAATAAGAATTAAAGATAGGTAACAAAAATGTATAAGCTGTATGATATGGAATAAGCTGAATAAGGTTATGATTTCAAGTGTAAAAGAGAAAAAATAATGTAAGTTTATGTTGTTTAAAGGGAAAAAAAAAATTTTTTTAATTCCACTATTATGTATAACACATGGTGTTTAATTTTTTTTGTTTTTGTTTTTCAAAATTAAAAATTAAAAAAAATTAAAAAAAAAAAAGACACTGGGAAAATTTATTCTCAAAAACCAAAACTTTAGATTTCCCATAATTGATTGTAAGGTCATTTTGTGAGTAATAACTTAGAAACTTCCTTTAAAAATTAAGCCCAGTCTATAGTGCAAAAGAATAGCAGCAGCAGCCTAAGTTGATATGGGAATTTTCCTGGTACCAAATTTGGGAGGACAGGAGAAGTTCCAGCAGACTGGAAGAGAGCAAATGTTGTCCCCATCTTCAAGAAGGGAAAAAAAGAGGACCCAAATAATTATCACCCAGTCAGCCTGACATCAGTACCTGGAAAGATCCTGGAACAGATCATTAAGCAGTCAGTTTCTAATCATTTAGAAAGCAACGCGATAATCACGAGAAGTCAACATGGATTTCTCAAAAATAAGTCATGCCAGACTAACCTTATCTCTTTTTATGATAGAGTTACTAGCTTGATAGATGAAGGGAATGCTGTGGATATAGCATATCTCAATTTCAGTAAGGCCTTTGACAAAGTTCCCCATGACATTCTTACAAAGAAGCTAGTAAAATGTGGGCTGGACAGGGCTACTGTTAGTTGGATTTGTAATTGGTTGACCGACCGAACCCAAAGGGTGATCACGAATGGCTGCTTTTCATCCTGGAGAGAAGTGACTAGCGGGGTGCCACAGGGTTCTGTCCTGGGCCCAGTGCTGTTCAATATTTTTATCAACGACTTGGATGAAGGAATAGAGGGCATGCTCATCAAATTTGCAGATGACACCAAATTGGGAGGGGTTGCTAATATGCCAGAGGACAGGATCAAAATTCAAAATGACCTGGATAGATTGGAGAGCTGGGCTGAGGCTAACAAAATGAAATTCAACAGAGAGAAGTGTAAGGTCCTACACTTAGGTAGAAAAAATGGAATACAGAAATATAGGATGGGGGACACGTGGCTGGATGGCAGTACGTGTGAAAGGGATCTCAGAGTCTTCATAGACCACAAGCTGAACATGAGTCAGCAGTGTGATGTGGCAGCCAAGAAAGCCAATGCAATTCTCAGCTGCATCAATAGGAGTATGGTGTCTAGATCGAGGGAGATACTGGTACCACTCTACTCTGCTTTGGTTAGACCTCATCTTGAATCCTGTGTCCAGTTCTGGGCACCCCAATTCAAGAAGGATATTGACAAGCTGGAGCAAGTCCAGAGGAGGGCAACCAAAATGGTGAGGGGCCTGGAAGCCATGCCCTATGAGGATAGACTTAGAGAGCTGGGTATGTTTAGTCTGCAGAAGAGAAGGTTAAGAGGGGACATGATAGCCATGTTTAAATATTTGAAGGGATGCCATGTAGAAGAAGGAGAGCAAGCAATCCCACTCACCCTCGCTGGAAGCCCTGGTGGCACAGTGGTTAAATGCTAGTACTGCAACCACAAGGTTGTGAGTTCGATCCTGCCCGACTCCAAGGTGGACTCAGCCTTCCATCCTTCCGCAGGTCGGTAAAATGAGTACCCAGCTTGTTGGGGGCAATTAGCTAAAATACATTGTAAACCGCTTAGATAACACTCAGTTGATAAGCGGTATAGAAATAAATGCTATTGCTATATTATTGCTTGTTTTCTGCTGCTCCAGAGACCAGGACAAGGAGCAATGGATTCAAGCTGCAGGAAAGGAGATTCCACCTGAACCTCAGGAAGGACTTCCTGACAGTCAGGGCTGTCCGGCATTGGAATATGCTTCCTTGGAGTGTAGTGGAGGCTCCTTCCTTGGAGGTTTTTAAGCAGAGGTTGGATGGCCATCTGTTGGGAGTGCTTTGAGGGTGTTCCTGAATGGCAGGGGGTTGGACTGGATGGCCCCTGTGATCTCTTCCAGCTCTACATTTCTATGATTCTATGATTCTATATTCATTAGGGTCCATCAGGGTATCTTCAAGAATATTTATAAATAGAATGAACAGGGTTTATACAAGGACACAGCCTTGTCTGACTCCTCTGGACACAGATATTTCTCTAGGAAGCTGCCCATGGTTGCCACATCTACCTGTCGCTTGCTGTCGCTATATAAGACCTTGATAAGGCAGAAGAGTCTTTCATCGAGGATGCTGGTCTATGACTGTAATAATAAAGATTCAATTCTCTCATCGACCACCTTATCCAATTTCCCCCATAATTTAGTTCTGGAGATGGAATCAAAAGCTGATTTGAAATCCATGAAAGCAACACACAATTTACCCTGTAAAAATGCATCATATTTCTCAGCAAAGTGAGAAAGAAGCAAACAATGGTCAGTAGTTCAATAGTTCTTTCTGAATGCTGCTTGTGCCACCTTAATAGTACTATTTGACCCCAAAAAGGAAGACAATGTATTACACAAATCGCAGACATATATTATCCCATTATTAAGAGCAAATTGATGAGTCTGAAGTTCCCTTGTTCACTTGGTGGACCTTTCTTATAGATTGGTATAACTATTGCTTGTTTCCAACTAGAGGGAATTTTACTCGATTTATTGTTCTCAGTAAAAAGGACAGCTAAAAGTGGTGCCCACCAATGTTGATTCCGTTTAATAAGTTCAGCAGCAATATAATCAATGCCTGGAGCCTTACCATTCTCAAGCTGGTGAATTAAGTCAATAGCTTCATCAACAGACACTGGGTTCCAAATAGGGGTAGAAGAAAGGATGGCATCATAACCATTATTGGAAACTGGTTCAAAGCTGTTGTTATCAGTAAAGATAGACCTGAAATGATCCTCCCACACCTGTGCTGGAATTACACTACTAGGAGCTTGAGAGTAAGAGTGTAGGGTTCCTGATACAAGCTGCCAAATGGTTTTAACATCATTGTGCAATAAAGCAAGCCCTTAGAGCCACCATAGAATATGAGCTGCCTTACAATCCACTTTCCATCTACACAGTCTCAGACTGGTGCGTCAAAACCACAACCATTTGGCTTCCTATCTGGCTTGCCAAAGAGTGCAAAACTTCAGACAGGAAGACCATTGCTGTCATGCCCTGTCTTGGGGACTGTGACAGCAAGGAGGAGGATTCTGACTCCGAGGCAGAGGCTCCCCACAGGCTGAAGTGTCCCCAGAAGCTGGTCCAGAGGGAGTTAATATGCACAACAACAAGGACCTGAGCCAGGAGAATAAACAGAGGAAGACATAGCTGACACACCGACTTTGCAGCAGAGATGCCGTGAAAGGGAGGGCTTGTGTCTCTTGGCCTGTTTAAATAGTAAACAGGCCCTAATGAGGGAACACCTGTGGTGGCACCAGCCATAGATAAAAGAGGGTTCCAGCTGGCCTTTCCTCTCGGGATCAACAACTGGTCTCTTTGGCCCTGAAACCCTGTGCTGTGCTCTTGGATCTGGTTGTCTTGGAACTCTGCCTGTTTGGACTGTGGTTTGGATTTGCCCCTTCGGATTTGTTTGCTCTAGGCTGCCTTTCTGTTTGGACATTCTTTGACTCTTACCTCTTGTGTGGAAGCTGTGCTATTTCTGAGTAACTGCCTGCACTGCCACAGACATGACAATTGCACATTGAAAGAAGTGGCTCCTCATGGCCACCAGAATACAGGATAGGACAGCCCTGACATGGATAGCACATGTAAAAGACCATCAGAAAAACAATTCTGATATGTACATGTGGAACAACCTTGTTGATCCTGGGAATCAGCCCCTATGGTTGGTGGCTCTACAGAAACCACACCCTTGTGCCCCATCAATGTCAACACAAAGAAGATTGTTACCACACCCCTCCTAGATTTGGCCAGTCTCCAGAAAGCAGGCCCCCATCGTAAAGAGTTAGTGGAGGTAGGTAAAGAGAGCCTCCTGCCCCAGGTTACAGCCTCCTGGAACAGACTCCTGTACTATTACACGGTAACAATTTGACAGATCTCCCTGAATTACAAGGAACTGCCAGTGTTACATGTGTCTGAGACCTTCAAAGGATGGCAGCCACCCTGAGGAGACACACCCCCACAGTTGATGGTAGCAACCCACGGCATATTGATTCATTTACACAGATCCAGACTTGGTTCACTGAGCACTAATCTGCCACGGCTTGTACAGTTGCTAAGAGTATGTACCCTGAAAACCGGAATGAGGAAATCTTTGGCAGGAAGGTCCAAAGGCCAAAGTGCCTGACTTCATCACCCAGTACAGTCCCGATACAACTGCCTTGGTGTACAATAACTTGTACTCAACATCCTTCGTTCCATCCTGTGATGTAGCGATAGTTATGGCAGCAGGTTGAAACACTGTTGACCCTTGGTTCTTTTCATTCTCTCACACTGAAGGGCACACTTCTCGAATTAAAACTGCA